>BLKR01009986.1:0-75271 GCA_011170035.1 Teleogryllus occipitalis
CCTGTTAACACTGAGAGTCAGAAACTATTTGTTCCTCTTGTTTAACCATTACCATTAAAAATAGGGAAACATATTGCTTAGCTGTTTGCTATAAACTGCACTGGATTGGATGAAGGTAGTGTTAAGGTTTTCAAATACAGAAATATTCAATTTTGTGTTTTGAAAGATCACATGAGTAGAATCACACATCACAATATTTACACAAGTATAGAATTTTCTAAATAAACGTATATAAACTTTAAGTTAATACTTTCAATTCAATTTATCATTCCTTTCTAAAACTGTTAATTTGATGATTTCATTGTATAATATTCAAATCAGAGCTTTATGGGCTAAATCTACGCATTGTTAATATATATTTTTAAACAACATTAATATATTTAATATACATTTAAAAGGTTTTTAGATTGGCGAACGTTTCAATGAAATTTCATGAATTCCTAAATGCTTGAAAATAAATACTTGTAAAATTAAATAATTGTAGCGTGTAAAAATATAACAACCTCACGTATTTGGTAAAACGAGTTGATATTACTAAAAGAAAGCAAAACAGATGTTATAACAATTCAAAGAGATTTAGCGTTTGTTTACAGTTTAGTAAATATCAATGCACCAGCATTTCCCAGTGAAAATACATAGAACGAACTTGGTGGTCAAGTGATATGACCTTCCCAACACAGACTACATTTCAGTATCGTCAGAGTTCGAAGGCGGTTTGTTGGCCGCCATTCTACGAATCTATCAAAACCTTGAATTTTGCACGACCATCTGTACAGCGAGAACGTAGCGGTTTATTAAACGGAAACGGACCACTCCAGGTATCTAATGTGCACTCTTTGAAAACGTTTAACCATTATAAACTATCCCTAAGAAAAATATCAAATAAACAATGTTAAAGGTCACCAGCTTAACATTGCCTTTACTATTTGAATTATTCAACATCCCCAACACCAACAGAAAACCCATGTTTTTACAGGTTATTATAAAACCAATTCAATAAATATAAGCATTTATTCACGTTATTATTTTTAAAACACTCAAATATCTACGATGTTATTTGATTCATGTCTTCATCTAAGATCTGAGATTAAAAAAACTGATAAGCAGAGAAAATTAAAGTAATTTTGAGTGATTGATGAAGTTGAATGATCAAACGAAAAACAATGTTTCTTGCTTCATATAATGCTATCGTGTTTAACAGACATGTAATTACATGTGATACCTATATTTAAACATCCAAACTAATGAAAAATTTCAAAATTAAAATCATCAATAAAACGTTGATTCATCAGCAAGGATTATATTATTAAATACTTTTTTGAGATTCATGTGCTCCTGTGTGAATAAAGTAGTAAACGTGATTCGTATGATCCAGTTGCTCAGAATAATGCAAAACCTGCTAGACACATACACTAAACATAATAGTTGTCAAATAGTTATTTACGACATGAGCATCATAAGATATCTTATTACAATACGAAATTGGAGAATTATCAAACAAGACTCTTTAGCCGAAATTGTTAACCAATTGAATATTGTAATATAATGTTACCATTTGAATATCATAGAAAGTAAGATGCAATTTGTCAAAATTCATGTGAACTATAATTTTTCTTTAAATTTTACTCCTTATCCTGCGAAAGATGTGTGACAGTACTTATGTTAACAATTATACTGCCATGGGTTTAATTAATTAGTTTTCAGTACGCAAATTATTGTTTTTGGTTTTAAAGAAGCATGAATATACAGAGTATCGGGGAACGAAACGTCGAAAGTTTGAAAAAAGCTGTTTAAACAATTTTAATTATACTTTGTCTAATAAACTACATAGATATTTTGAATGGCTGAGCTGCAATAAACATGCAAATTTTGGTTTGAAAATATGATATCTACGCAAAACTTTGCATTCTAGAATCATGTAAACAGACCAGAAACATGTAACATGTTTATTATTAACAATATAAATTAATATATTAGTTCAGAAAAAAATAACCGAGAAATAAAAAAGCAGTCGAACTGTGAAAATTGGGTGCTTTTTTATTTCTAGGTTAATTTTTCTTTCTGATCAAATGTATTCATTTATTTTGTTAATCATAAACAATTTAGATATTAATGAAGTGTTTATATGCTTCTACAACGCAAATAGTTGCCTAGAAAACTTATATCCAAACCAACTTTTGAATGTTTATTGCGGATTAGCCATTTGGAATATCCGCGTAGTTTATTAGACAAAATAAGCTTAAAAATGTCTAAACAGCTATTTTTCGAAGATTCGACATTTCTTCCCCGAATATCCTGTATATAAAAGGCTTGATTTCTGTTGGTACGCGACGGAACGGCGTTCCGGTTCTTTGAAAATAATTATGAAATTATATTATATATAAGTAGCTATTGCTATTATATTAATAATTAATTTGAGGCGCGTTTCGGGGCCTAAGAATTTAAAAATAAAGGATATATGTATCATAATAACTCTTATGACGACACTGTTCTCAGTTACGCCAAGTTTTAATTTAGAGAATCAAAGTGAATGGTCTAAGTTTACTCACCTAAATAAAGTTTATCTTACTATACATACTATTTAGAAAGTGTTTTATGTTCAAAACAAGTGTTGCCTCAACAGCATATATTTTCACGTATTATTCGTAATTGCTATGCAATATTCAATACGAACTATGTAAACCTGCAAAAAAGAAACAAAAAAAGACCTACTGCAGCAGAAAATATTTTCTACTCGTCGGGATTCGAACTCGGGTCTTTAAAGTTAACTCACCTGACACGGCTCCCCCTCACCACCAGGTACACGACAAGATTACCTGCTTTCCGATGCGAAAAAAAAGTGAAGCATTTGCAGTTTAAAAAAAAACAGGGTGTTCAATTTATCTTAATACAAGATCTATTTTTAAAAAGAGATTTCATTAAACAAAAATCTCTAGCGTTCATATTGTTTTTCGACAATGTTATAAAGATCAGCCGGGGCTAATATTATACAGTAGAAAATTGGGGTTAATGTATTACACTTTAAGAGTTGTTATTTATTTATGTCCAAAATTAAAGAGAAAATGACAAATGATAGGAAATATATTCTATTATAATGACCATATAGCAAACACTCAGAATGTAACAATATTTGGGAGGGAAAAAATCAAAACTAAAATGCCTAATTTTTCCAGTCAAAAACTTTACCACCGTGATATAAATCTTTTGATGTTACTTCGTTATTTTTTATGACACGATATTTTTAAAAATAGGTTATCATTAAGAAAGAATTAATATTCTTTTCTGCGTTACATAATGCAATAATAATAATCGTGTCATGATATATACAGCCTCAAATTTGTGGGGCTAATATGATACAACTTAAGAGGCTAATGTAATACAATACAGGTGTCGGGGCTATTTTGATACACTAAAAATTAACACGCAGACAACTGGAAGGGATTTTTTTATGTTTAATATTACATCAAAGGCGCTAAAATTCCGATTTGATGTTGATAAACTATCCAAGTGTTTATCTGAGAAAGAAAGACCAGGCGACACTTCATATAGATTTCCTCGTTCTCCTCCCTACCCAGTACATGGTGATTCACTTATGATTATCAATTGGCGGAAGCTTCTGCTGTTTCAGTGCAGTTACTGATTTTTCACTGGAATCACAAGGAACCAGGCCTACAATAGGAGCTAACACCATCCCTTCAACTCCAGATATCAACTGTTCTCATCCAGTACTTTTGAGATAATGCTGTTGGAAAAAATTTAAAAAAACAGTAGCCCTCCAAAGAATAAGGAAGCGGTTAGACACAATAGCAGCAATCATTACTAGTGAAGAGTGGATCATTACTAGGAAAGAGTGAAGTGTTTAATTTACATTAATTTAATATCTCTTTTTAAAAAGAGATTTCATGAAACAAAAATCTCTAGCGTTAATATTTGTTTTCGACAATGTTAATAGGTATTTGTTCGCAATTTTCGAAAATTCAGATCGTTCGCCCTAAATTGAACGTACGCCACTTTTAAACATCTTGTGCTTCGAGGAATAGATTTACAGAAAAATTGGAGCTCTTTTTGAGGAAATTATGTAAATATGATGGGGTTTGGTGTAAAGTACCTTCAAAATTAAAGGATTCGTTTCAAATTCGAAGATTCGTAATATGAGCCAGATCGTTCAAGGAATATCCATTTTGGTGAAAATCGTGTTTACTTTAGGCTCTAGAATTACTCACACGAAGACGGATTCACAAAGAGGTTTTTTGGAAAATCACTTTTTCGGGTTCAAAAACAAGCGTTTTGACAGCCTTGTGTATAGAAAATAAAAGAACAATACCAACAATCCACTTTTTCGAACTAGCTACTTACAAAACGTGTTTTCTGTAAAAATTTCGACACTTCCTCCTACAGCATTACGTAACTCTCTTTACACGTGGAGGTAAAAATATTCCAGCATTACTGGGATTTGAACTCGGATCCCTGTAGTCCGTAGGTCTGGCTCGACCGCACTGTGCTATCACAGATATTTCTCAACACGCTGTCCAAGCACACTTATTACGAAAAGAATAGTTACGTGATATTCATTGCACTTAGATTTTTTATTACAGGAATGTTCTACATGTGTCAAAGGTATCAAATTCGCAATAAGAACCCAAACGATTACAACCCACGCAACTACATAGCTCATTTTACTTAGAAATATTTTCAACCAGAAGCCGTGGTCTTTAGAACCCTCTGTGGAAGTCGTTGCCGGTCTTATCTTTCGGCGACTATGTCCAAGGTTGAATTACGTCACAGATGAAAGTTGCGATAACGCTAGAGCTCAACACGGGCGCTTGCAGACGTTCTGAAGCCAGAATCGCAACAGGGGCATATTTATACGTGATTCTTAAAGACATTAACACACTAAAATAAGTAGTGGCGCCTCAAAACACATGCTTTATGTGATATTTATAATGGATACGAATGATTATAACTATACAATTAACCGCAAAATGGTTTCTACCCGCAAACATTATTCGCCGTGGATGAGGTTCGATCTTACGTGCCTAAGCTTCTCCAACAGTGCGCTTACCTGCTATACCACAGAAACCCTTATAACTTTTGTCTCTCCCAAAGATGATTTTAAACTGTCATGTATGACAGATTTGACTAAAAAAGAACGTGAGGCGTTTAGATGCTTGTGTTAACTACAGACGGACAGACAGACGCCAACATGAGATCTACACTATTCTCTTAAACGTTCTTGAGATTATGGAAAAATATAATCAAAACCGATGACGCCGCTTTTGAGAAAATTTTGAAAATATCTCTGGGGCTTTATGTAAAGTACCCCCCAAAATTAAAATATCGGTTTCGAATTAATGGGACCGTGATATCAACAATATCGATTGGGTATTATCAATTTTGGACAAAATCGGTTGAACAATTTAACCCCTAGCGTTGTTCGCAGACGAAAGACTGATCTTCGATGAAGACATGAATCAAATAACATCGTAGATATTTGAGTTTTTTTAAAAATAATAACGTGAATAAATGCTTATATTTATTGAATTGGTTTTATAATAACCTGTAAAAACATGGATTTTCTGTTGGTGTTGGGGATGTTGAAAACATTCAAATAGTAAAGGCAATGTTAAGCTGGTGACCTTTAACATTGTTTATTTGATATTTTTCTTAGGGATAGTTTATAATGGTTAAACGTTTTCAAAGAGTGCACATTAGATACCTCGAATGGCCCGTTTCCGTTTAATAAACCGCTACCTTCTCGCTGTACAGATGGTCGTGCAAAATTCAAGGTTTTGATAGATTCGTAGAATGGCGGCCAACAAACCACCTTCGAACTCTGACGATACTGAAATGTAGTCTGTGTTGGGAAGGTCATATCACTAGACCACCAAGTTCGTTCTATGTATTTTCACTGGGAAATGCTAGTGCATTGATATTTACTAAACTGTAAACAAACGCTAAATCTCTCTGAATTGTTATAACATCTGTTTTGCTTTCTTTTAGTAATATCAACTCGTTTTACCAAATACGTGAGTTTGTTATATTTTTACACGCTACAATTATTTAATTTTACAAGTATTTATTTTCAAGCATTTAGGAATTCATGAAATTTCATTGAAATGTTCGCCAATCTAAAACCCTTTTAAATGTATATTAAATATATTAATGTTGTTTAAAAATATGTATTAACAATGCGTAGATTTAGCCCATAAAGCTCTGATTTGAATATTATACAATGAAATCATCAAATTAACAGTTTTAGAAAGGAATGATAAATTGAATTGAAAATATTAACTTAGAGTTTATATACGTTTATTTAGAAATTTCTATACTTGTGTAAATATTGTGATGTGTGATTCTACTCATGTGATCTTTCAAAACACAAAATTGAATATTTCTGTATTTGAAAACCTTAACACTACCTTCGTCCAATCCAGTGCAGTTTATAGCAAACAGCTAAGCAATATGTTTCCCTATTTTTAATGGTAATGGTTAAACAAGAGGAACAAATAGTTTCTGACTCTTGGTGTTAACAGGGGACTTAAAAAAATTAATAATACAGTTATTCGGTTGCTCAACACCCCTTTGATAGAAAAACAGAAACAATTGTTTGGGCGTAATGCACCTTGAAAAATATTTTTTATAATCAATTTCTTTCCTATTTGATAAATATATCGACTTGAAAATTGTAGGACTTAAAAGAGAATATAAAAACCAAATAAAAGTTATGCTCATACTCGCCGTAAAAATACGAATTTAGCATAATTAAATTGGCCACAGAATTTGTTTACAAGCAAGTGCATTTTAAGCGTATGTGGCAGGCAAAAGCGCGGCATTGGAGAACTGTTTTTCAGTAGGCCCATCCCACGCTATTCTGCTAGCGCGAATGAATGAAGCGCAAACAAATGGGGTCTACTAAGATGTTAATTTCTTATAAACAATTACATATATCTCGAGAACGAGATATAATAGCACCGAACGGATTCCGGAATTTTGCATCACATTTAAACGCCATTCAGATTAGACAATAAAAAAATTTGCAACAATTGCAAATTTATAAACAATTTCCCAATTTTGCAAATCTAAAGTGGGGAGAGTCTCCCGATGTCCCAGAACCAAAAACAGCGAATTAACAATTTTGCAACAATTTATAATTTTATAAACAAATTCGAAATATGCGTTAGAACGGCCGGGAAGGCTCCGCAAATTGTGCCTGAAATGAATATCTCAAAATAGCAGTTTGTCAGGAGTTACAAATCGATTACTAAAAGTTATAATAAATTTTGCTAAAATGATAAATATTTACTGGTCTATAGACAATCATTCTGGACGGAAAACCCCGCTTAGAAATATTTTTTCGTCGTGGCGTACGCGCAGGCAAACTACCTCCTTCGGCAGGGAAATATGACGATATTTCCGTCTCGTACGTAAACGAACTAGCCCCTCCCCCTGAGACTGCGTTCTTTCTGCCCCTTGGGATGTTGCACCAATCACAGACAACAGTGGTTCTACCTGCTAGTGATTGGTCAACGCGTCCCTCCCCCTGCCCTCCCCCAGGCCGAGGGGTGTCCAAGTTTGTCGGCGCGGTGTGGAAGATAGAATTTTGAACGACATTTTTTCTGAGGGAGAGGGTACATATTACAATATGTTGTCGGAAAAACGAAAATCGAAAATTACCACGGAAATAGAAAAGAACCCAATTTACACAATTAGTTTGCTCTTTTATTTCTGGGTTCATTTTACACTGGGTTAACAAATATATTAATTTCTTTTGCAAATAACAAACCATTTACATATTTCTAGAGTGTTTATATGTTTTGGCAATGAACAATTTTGCGTAGAGAGTATTTCAAACCTGGATATTTGCAATGATGCTTAGAGAAACGATGCTTAAAATTGTCTTAACTTATTTTCGAAATTTCGACGTTTCCTCCCTGGACACCATGCATATATCGTATTTATTGTAGGTTGGGTGATAATATATTTTGAAGAATTAAGTTTGAAATTATTGACATTTTCTTTGATTCTTAATTATAAAGCACTTTTAATTAGCAAGATAAATGCTTTACGAGAATGGAGTCGTAGGCTTCCGCGGCCGGAGTCATGTGGATGATCTTGGCTGTCCGGGTGACGCCGCATCGAAGGCTGTGTTGCCGACGTTTCGACCATCTTTTCGTGGTCTTCCTCAGGGCTGGTCTGCCAGATGATCTTGGCTGTCCGGGTGACGCCGCGTCGAAGTGTGTGTTGCCGACGTTTCGACCATCTTTTCGTGGTCTTCCTCAGGGCTGGTCTGACCAGTCCTGAAGAAGACCACGAAAAGATGGTCGAAACGTCGGCAACACAGCCTTCGACGCGGCGTCACCCCGACAGCCAAGATCATCTGCTTTACGAGAATGTTTTAGTTTTTACTTACACATCATTTATTCCCCCCCCCCGTTTATTTTTCAATATAAATGAAGTAAGATAATAGGGTTTGGAAACCGCTTATATCCAGAACTGAAATCCGTACAAGGTAATTGGCATATATTTTCGGAGTACGTGGGGGCATCTACGAAAGTGTTGAGAAGGAAGCCAAGAGTCAATGGATTCTGTGTGTAGCAGTTTTACCTGCCCGGTGAGATCACAGATTCTTTATTTTCGCGGACGGATGAGACAAAAGAGATAGGAGCGGATCGCAGTGCCCGAGAGTGGGAGTCTGTTCTGCCGGACTCTTCTCGCACGGCCAAGAAGCTCTCGTCTTTGGGACTCGCTTGATGCGTTTCAAGTATTGAAGGTGAAAATTCGAAATTAATCAGATCCTTTAAGTAATCACTCAGATAAATCATTTTTCATTTACTGTCAACCAAGATTGTCCACGAATTGTTTCGGCTTAACGCGTTTCACATTCATAATGAATATTCTACAATCGTTCCGAAAGATGTCGCTATCCCTCGTATTTGAAAATGTGTACTTTACTTCAAGCTCTTACGACGTTTTCACAATTTTCTTAGAAATGACTCCGTTTTTTAATTATCTTGCACTAATAGACAAAAGGACTGTTATAAACATGCCGCCTATGGATTTTTAGAAATTTTAAAAAGGCAATTGTTTTGCAAAACGTTTTCAAAAATTCAACTCTTTCTACTTCTTCCTACAACACATTGTTTTGATAATAAGTTTTCTCCTGTTGGAATCCGTTCTGCTAGAACTTTGAATAATGTCGTGTTTGTCACGTAATTGTTTAATGATATGAATAGTTTTCGTATAATTTTGAGAGAAATCTGAAAAATGTTTAAAAATACATAAACAAGATATTTTCATAAATTGCCCATTTTTTTCTTTTTCCTAATAGCTAAATTTTACTCTCAAATACAGACATGCTTGCTTAATAGCATGTAATGTTTTTAATCAACTTTAGGAATTCTCAAAACTTTCTTAATTAAGAAAGTATAGAAGAAAGTAAAAATGCACACTTTGTTTATGAATTCCATAAAGGAATTCTTTCACAAAACAACTTTTTTTCAGATTCTCAAGCAACCAATGCAGCACCTTTCGAGATGGACTGACCTTAATTATATAACACATAAGGGTGCAGAGTAATTACACAACATAGCAATAAATACTGATTTTCACGTAATAATTTAAGGATATGGGGGAATTGTGGGAATTCTGATTTGGTGTTGTTGACGTTCTTATCAGAAGAAATAAAAGAGGTCATCTTCGTCAACGTACTAGCTTTATTAAGATAGCCGGCTTTCGACGGCTTTGCCGTCATCGTCAGTCTACAAGATACAGAAAGATATAACAAAATTATAAATAAATACACAACAAGATAGAAAATTAAATTACAACTAATGGATGCATAGCATTTCAAAATTAACATAAAAAAAGGATAATCAATAAAGAAAGACACATTATATGATTGCAAAAGATAAGGAACATATAGCAGATAAAATTGCAAAAATGAATTGCGACGGGGGGGGGAATTAATACAGATAATAGCAGTTCAAATTTCAGATTATAAATATATGTGAAGAAATATACTTTCTCATATTCAAAAGAAATAAAAACAAAATTTATTAATAAATGGGGGATAGTAATAATAATTAATATCAAATGTTATTACAAATTTTGAGGTGTTTTTGATGATAAGAAAAAGAGTTATACTCTAAAATACTATTTCGTAGGGCTACCGTCAGTCGCGGGATGGGCACACGCAAGAGGTGGCGGCCGCAATTTGGCGCCTCGTCCGACGGGGAGGGAAGAGGGAGGGAAGAGGGAGGGAAGAGGGAGGGAAGAGGGAGGGAAGACACCCTTAATGAGCTACTACCCAACACTAGCCCCGGAGTCGTACAAGTACACCTTTGGGAAACGACCAAAGCGTTGACAAAAGCACCTTACCTAGGGATGGCAAAAAACATCCATATTTTCGACTAGAAACATCGTTATATTAACATCGATGTTTTGTGTTCGATGTTTTCTTCATATCAATATATACTTCCAGAAACTCGACGTTTTCAAAATAATTCTCATGGTATAAATAAAATTTCTAGTAGCTATTTTTTGTGAATTCCTCAAAAAAACGGCCACTGACATCTATCACTGTTGTCGATGACGTATGAACGGTACGAAGCCGTTTACTATTTGCAAAGATTCTCCAGTGCTGTCAGGTTAGGGCTTTTAATTCGGACGTTTATTCTCTTTTTTAGGTAAAAAAGAGAGTGAAGGCCGAGAGAGATATTTCTTTGTGGTTATTTTTGGGATTTGTCCAGGATGTCTCCTTTATCATAATTTTAACAAAATATTCATTATGTTTCGTCCGAAGAGTAAACGATTGATGAAACTGAATAAACTGGTTCAATATCTGCTGTAAACAACTGAAGATGAGTAGAGATAAAGAAGAATTAATTCTTTAAACTAAAATTTTACTAGATGTAAACCACATCTGAGTCATAGAAAAGACCATCTTACACAAACTATTTTATTGTAAACACTAATCTATATTTTCTACACGTATACAATTATCATGGGGTTGCCTGATGTCAATCAATGAATGAAATGTTCACTATTTAGATTAATGACTCAAATACTTAAAAATAGAATAAGAGAACTTGTAAATAAAAATTAATTAAAAAATATTTAATGAGGAGAAAATATTCTGCTGTTTGTTAGGTCAAGTTTTTAATCACAATTTGGGCAGAATTTCTGCAATCAGAAATCTGCTCGAAATCTTCTAAAATTATTTCAAATGTGTGGATCATTTTAGTCCATTTAGAATCATGAAAAACACACTGACGAACTGACTGAATGGAGGTTAAGTCAATTTGAAGCAAGCGGTACAGTTTCTTTAATATTCAGTACAGGTGTAGACATGTTAAAAAATATTTAAGAAGCATAAAATGATCTTGTCCAAAAAACTCTTTCAACAATTTATTATGTTTCGTTTTTTAATAATTATATTTATGTTAACTTTTTCGATGATTTCGTACGTGGTAATGCTGCTCAACTGCATTTTGACCCTTTCTTTTATAGAAAATTGATTAAAAATGAGGATGACTGTGTGATTTAACGCAGAATATATTTAAAGGTAATATTTACTTTCTATGTATCACATTAGATCCAGGAAAAGAAGTCATTTGTTTTTGATTTTCTTCTTTACATTCGATAATAGTATTTTATGCAATTAGTTTATAATGTTAAGCTTTATAACACGAGTACGCCCTTGCAGTTTAGCTCTTTGGTCAGCCTGCTCGCTTTCCATGACGCGACCGCGGCTTCGATTCCCGGCCGGGCAAGATTATAATGTGCGTTTTTCTTGCAATGTCGCAGTATATGTTGCTGCGTAACGAGGAGAACACTCACTTCTCAGATTGAAAAGACGAGAATATGGCGTGGGAGTGACATCGTTCTAACCACATGTACCCCCTCAATCCATGGCCTCGAGGCCGGGACGATGCTGGTAGGCCATTGTCCGTTACAAATTTATAAGAGAATCAAACTTTCTTGTGGCTCTTGACTACTTGACATCTTGGGAGAAAGTGGTGGTCGGCTGTTCCGTTTACCTTTACCTCCCCACGATTCTCTCCCTGCGATTTGCTGAGCGTGTGATGACGCAATCATTTGTGCCGTAAAATGCCTGGTTATGAACGATTTCTTGAGACAGAAAAGGTTGTTTATAATGCTGGCATACAAAAAAAAATTTAACATATTATATGTACGTGACCAAACAATACACTATACATTCAACATTCAATTATAGCACAATGTACTATAATTGAAATGGAAAGAGGATGGGAAAACATTACCTGTTTTAACATATTGTAATGCATTGTATTAACAAGCAGGAAACCGGCGCCTTGCAGGCACCGCGTCGAAGGATTAGTGCGCCAGAGAATACTGGGTGGAGAAAGGAAGTACAAAGGCGGTATCTAGGGGCGGAGGGACCCCGAGGCATTTTAAGAAGTTCCAGGAATCCATGGGAAGGGATGCTCAAAATGCGTGGCGGCGCGACAGTCACGTGGCATGAAGTGCCCCGCGAAAGCGAGATGACGTTGCGTGTCACGTGGTGTGGGAGTATATAAGCGAGAGCGCAAAGCGCGGTGGTGGGTTTTGAGCTGAGTAAAAACCTCGTGCAAACGCACAAAACTTGCGCCCAGGCGGTGCGGAGACGAGCAATGCTCGTAGGGCAACCCATGTGTTGGGACGTCGCTGTGGAACATTTTTTCCACGGGTGACTGCAGTCGCCGGGGCTCTACGCTGTGCACGTAAGTTCGCTGAGGAGTGACGAAGCCCACGAGTCAGGCAGATTTACATCTTTTAAGAATTGCTCCTGGGATCGGGTTATAGTGTCTATCAGAGCTGTACATAACGGGTAAAACTATTTATTTGTAAATACTTATTAATAAATATGTAAAATCTGAAGTTCCTTTCTGTGATTGCTGTTGTGTTCCCACAACGCCACAATATTTAAAACATCGATATTTCTTGTCAATGTTTCCATCGACATCAAAAACCGTTTGGCGATGTATCAAAATATCGATGTATCGATCTTTGGGTAAAATTTGCCATTACTAGCCTTTGCATCTCAGTACAAAATGAGTTTTTCCATTGGTTGACTGGAACCGAGTTCGAATGCCATATTTTGGTCTGCAGCATTTCCACGTCTTTTCTATGTGAGTATCAACTATTTTACTTTTCGTATTTTCAAGTAATAAGAAACAATTGAGGAAGAGTCGTGCCCGACTTTGCGCGCTGTATAAATTTTACGTTGGTTGCTCCGTATGGCAGGAAATTCGGGAAAGGCTAGATAAACCAGATTATTTAAATAGATTTGATCACAAATATAAAATTAGAACAAGAATACAAAGAACGGACGTAGGGAAATTCTCCTTTGTAAACAGAACTATAGTAGATTGGAACGATTTGCCTGCGACAGTTTTCCTTTCCTTGCTCAGCGCGAGGTTTTAGAAAACAAATATAGGAAATTAGTCAATAGGGTGAAAACATAGTGAAGTGAAGTGAAGTGAAGTGAAGTGAAGTGAAGTGAAGTGAAGTGAAGTGAAAGGTGCGATTATGCGTAGTCTACAGTAAAAACTGAACAATTAACATTTAGATAAAGTTATATGCAATGCAGTGAAGTGAAGTGAAGTGAAATGATTTCATTTCTTCTGAATATGACTGAATAAGTTCTCTTTGTGTATGAGCGGGTTCCTTCGTCTCTCTATGTATATACGTGTATATGTTTGTATTATGTATATTTGTGTAATATGTAAGTTTATTCATTTATGTGTATATGCATTTTAATGTTTAGTATAGGAATGTAAATGCCATCTGCATATATAAAAAATGACAAAGTTAATTTGTTTGTTTATATTTATTTTTTATATATTAGTATTTTATTTGTAATTGTAATTTTGTATTCTGCCACCGGACATCATTTGCCCAGTTGTAGAATAAATTTCTATCTATGTATAATAGGAAGTGTTATAATTTGCTTTCAATTGACTATTTGTACGTTAAATTTTGAAATTTGTAATTATTAAAAAAATGAGCACGTGTTGCCTTAACTTGAGACCGAAAAAATATGTAGTATGAAACATCAAAATATGTACATAAATATGTAATAAATACAGTGAGAATATGAAATAAATATCTAAAATATGATATAATATGTAATAATAAAATACATTAATTAGAAAACACATTTGCCTAATTCAACATTAATCAAAAAATTCCTAAATACATTTTTAAAATACAATCGTTTAAAAAATCATTTTGAGAGCACACGTTGATTTTTGCACCATACAACTTTCTTGTCAGTAATAAAGTCTTCATCTATTGTTATCCAAGGCAGTAGTTTAGCTGCCAGACTAGACGCAATAGAAGCATTCGTAAAAACTGGCGAAATCTACAACCAGCAAACAATCACGAAAACCGACTTCAGTGATACTTTTCACACCTAAAGGTGAAAATTATTTCAGTCGTTGACTCGGACTTCCCGCTCCTGAGATTACTGAAGTAAGCACGCCGGACTGTAAGAACACCCGACCACATCTTTTGGTAGAGAATCTCGATTCGAGAGTGCTCAGTAATAATGAAGGAAAGAATATATTTTTTAAACCTCTTTTCATAAAAAATGTTTAACCTAGTGGAAAATTGATAAAAAAGAAATATTTTGTGAAAATAGCAAAATATGTGAAATATGTAATATAGTGTAACGTATTGTAGGGCTACAGCTAGCGACCGCCGGGGCGCCACAAAGGTGCGGCGGCAAGGGATTAGACGCCAGGGGCCAGGCAGGATGTGACACGCCGAGGTATTCTGAGAAATCCTAAGAGCTAGGGAAAGGGATGCCCAAAGTGCGGGACAGCGCATTTTTGCCGCGGGCCGCGTGACAAATTCTTGGAATCCATGGAAATGGATGTCCAAAAATGCCTGGCAAAGCGGCTAGCGCGGGCCGTGTGCAAAACCCAGTGACGTTTCAGGTCACGTGGGTGGTAGCTATATAAGAGCGAACGCAGAGCGCGGGGGCGGGGTTTGTTGAGCTGAGTGGGAACCCTCGTGCGAACGCACAAAACTTGCGCCCAGGGCGGTGCGGAGCCGAGCTAGGCTCGTGCGGCAACCCATGTGTTGGGACGCCGTTGTGGACTATATCCACGGGTGACCGAGGTCGCCGGAGCTGTCTGCTGTGTGTGGGAGGCTCGCTGAGGAGTGGCGCGGGCCACGAGTCAGTCATTTCATTTTTAAGGATCGCTCCTGCGATCAGGGAAGTAAACATCTACCAGAGCTGAGTAACTTAAATTATTACTGTACATATTGTGAATAAACCTGTACATATTTATCATTGAAGCTCGTGTCTGTGATTATTGTGTATTCCCACGACGTCACAATAGTACGAAATACGTAAAAATATGTAACGAAAAAATTGGATATTTTGTAAGTGCAGCGACGATTTGCCAAGGTAAGAGTTTTGAGAACGTTAGGTAGAAAGGTAAAAAATATGTAATTACATAAAAATCCGGTCTCTAGTCATCACAATGAACTCCGTTGCCGGTATTGTAATAACCCTATTCCTCGAAAACACACTTGCAACTTCTCTTAGCCAAAGATCAAATTTTGGTAGTTTCTCAACACCGGAAAGTGAATTTATCTACTAGTCAAAAGCATTTTGACTCTTTGCAATTTCAGTAACGCACTGATATTATCTTATTTATAATTCTTTTATTGTAAACATTTTCAGATTTTACAAAGTTTGGTTGACATTCTACATTTATATTGTTGGTTTAATATAAACTTAATGCTTATTTATAATACACGAAACCTGAACGATATCAGTTTTGTCGATAGGATTGTAAGTGTTATGTAAATTATATATTACATGTTTGCAAATAAGTATGGATTTATAGGTAAATTTCACGCTCGATTTGGTGCCCAGCGCCCATATAATTTCTCGGACAGCGATTGCCACACTTTCGCAGGTGAGACACGATTGTGTGGGTTGCCCCAATGTCGCACTCGTCGGAGACAGCGACGGATCGCAGCTTGATCCAGGCCGAAGCGCGGACTGGGACCTTACGAAATATTTGTGGTCGTAATTCTTCTTCTAATCATCAAATGCACTTCACAAGTTAACTGCGTACGTTTTCGATTATACATTGTCTTCATCAAGTTTCATAAACATCCGAGTGTCCGACAATATGGTGCTTGTATTATGTGGATGATGAATAAAGTGAATACTGCACTGAGGTTACGCAAGTCATGGGTCAACAATAGTCAAATGTACAGATGGCAGTAGTATCGGTATAAAAGGGTTGGAAGAGCTTTCATTTGTTCTCAAGTGATTCATGTGAAAAGGTTTCTGACGTGATTATGGCAGCAGAACGGCAATTAACAGACTTTGAACGCGGAATGGTAGTTGGAGCTAGACGCATGGGATATTCCATTTCGTTAATCGTTAGGGAAATCAATATTCCGAGATCCACAGTGTCAAGAATGTGCCGAGAATTTCTAATTTCAGACTAACATCTCACCATGGACAACGCAGTGACCGACGGCTTTCACTTAATGACCAAAAGCAGGGGCGTTTGCGTAGACTTTGTTAGTGCTAACAGACTAATGGCATGTCGAGTTGGTACACTTCTCCGGGCAAAAGCAGGTCCGACACGGTATTAGGAGGTATCCCATATCTTTCGTCACTCCAATGTAATACTCAAAAGAGACTACCCGCACTGCGTTTAACTAACACCAGCTGCGAATCAGAGTAAGTGCTATGTGTGTTATTTGCAAGTTAATGAACATGCTGTCATTGCTGCTGGCGGATTCCAATGGAAAGCAGAGGATGTGTAACAGAAAGATCCGATAGGCTCTAAAAAGCGGCTGATATTTTCCTAATATTACTTATTTTTTTATCGTATCACATTTCACATTGTATTTTTATGATTCAGTTGGAGAGTATGATTGATGCCCGAACACAGGCTGTTTAAAAACTCAATTTACCGTTTATTTTTGAAACCCACAATATTTCTTATGAGTAAAATTTACTCACTCGCATTTACTTTCACAGATGACATTCCTGTCGTGGAATGCAGAGATACCACCTCCTAGCGGTGTTCTTTTTACTCATTTGACCTTAGTATGCACGAGATCTCAATGTTGTTATTGTATTTGTTTTTCTTATAGTAAGCGCATATCTGAACATCTGTGAGCAAAACTTACTCACTACTCTAGTAAAGCGGGGTCCCGAGAGTTACTCTCTAACAAAAGTGAATCCTTACTGAAAACTGTAATCCATGCTGTAAAGAAGAGAAAAAGTTATTGTATTTATTGCTCCCCTAATTTACCTTTCCTTGGAGAAATTCGCGTCTATTTTGGAAGCAAGTAAATTTCACTCAAAATCAGCGATAAATTTCAAAAATAGTATTTTAAGGTTGATTAGGGAGTGGCATATGAAAACTGTAAGCTTGTATCACAGAGACAACTTTAAAAAGTATCGCGTCAGTGACGTCGTCTAGGAAGTTGCGAGTTCGAACTTCGTCGTACACTGAATACGTGTCTCATCACCTTTGGGGCTCTGAGTCTATGCGTCGAAATACACTCGCAAAGGACTTAAGGGAAAACTGTCTTGATTTACACAAAAAGCAACTAAAATATATTATGCTGGAGATGAATTATATAATTGCCCGCTTATATTTTTTATTATTAGATTTTTTCATTCCAAAACAGGTACCCACGTACGCTCCAACTTCTAAGAAATATTTTCGTAACTGTACACTATAGACACCCCCCCCCACTCACACGCACACACTCCTGCGGACTCCTTGGATCGAAAGGAAAAACAGACGAGACCCTTGGCGACACGAGTCGCCAATGATACGAGCAAAGGCAGGCCTGGAGGCCGTCGTATTCGAACCAGAACGCTCAGTTGGTGCAAGGAAAGAAAGGACCCACATCGGCCGTTGAGCCGTCCAGGCCGGCGTATTTGTATGTGGTGTGTGAAAATGCCTCTGCCCCTCCCCGCCTACACCGTCGCCAGTGGCCACTTAAAAAGGCTCCTCCGCGGAGGGAGGCGATGGGCTCAGTCAGCAGGTGCGCGGGAGGCGGGGTGCAGGCGGGGAGATCCCCGGGCGCCTGTGGTTGCAGCCGCTCCCTCGGGGGCGACCGGTGCGGCCGGGCGGGCGCGGCGGGGCGGGGTGCGGCAGGGCGGGGCGCGGCGGGGCGGGGTGCGGCAGGGCGGGGCGCGGCAGGGCGGGGCGCGGCAGGGCGGGGCGGCGGTGGGGCCAGGGGCGGAGGCGGCTGGGCGCCGGCGTCTAAGGAGCCTCGAGGGCTTTCGCATCGCCCCCTTCCTCGCCGTCGTCGCCGCGTCCTCCAGCGCCAATATTTCCTGGTTCCTTCCCCGACGAGGCTACAGCCCAGGTCGGCCTTTGCTCTCACTCTCATCGTCCCTCCGCTTTCGGGGCTCCAGACCATGGGGGATGGACCGAGTTCAGCCAATAGCCTGGCCCGTGTGCGGAAAGGAGAACGCGATACGTGGCCCATTTCAGTTACGACTTAAGACTGCGTCTGAACTAGTCAGACAATCGGTTTCATCGGACTCGATGAGGTAATAGGGTTCGTGATTCATGCACAAAGGAAAATTCGATACACGGCACTAATACATTTTTATTAACTTCGTGGCGATCAGTGTTATTGAAGGTCCAAATTGAAATTTGCGTTAAATCTGAAAATAACCTTGAACTTCTTTCATCTCAAACAGTAATTGTTTCCGCTCCGTTTCTCAGCGGGCCTGAGAGAAAATTCTCAGAGAGTCCCTTTTGTCGACACATTTATTTCTCACGTTCATGTGTATATCAATATGTCAATACAAATATTATTCATCTTTTTATTCTACGGCGTCTCAGTCATACTTGACCCGGCATTTCCGGTTAACGTAGTGTTTCACATGAAGACCAACGATTATCGCGCACGAGATCCACGGCAAACATTTCACATGGCAACGGCACCGACGGTGGGACTCTCCTCCTTAAGGGGCTCTGAAACTGTAGCACGCCTCCCCACAAATTGCCCAGACGAGTAGGGTACGTGGAATTTGATAGAGACCGTGTTTTTCAGCTCTGATATTTTTGACATTGATGTTGGTGAGAATTTGATTAATTCTCCAATAAAATGGTTTGATTCGCTGATGTCCAGTATAGGTGGAGATGAGGGGGGAAGACATCGTTGTGCACTATAGGGTATATGGACGAGGCATCTTTCAAGGTATATTTCATGCTTGTTATATCCCTTCGGTGGGCTAGTGTGGGCTCTTGAGCCTCAATGAGTATGCTACCAATTGGGGTAGTATGGTAACATCCGGGCTAATTCTTAAACCTTTCTTATGAATAATATCGAGTTTCCGAAGTTCTTTCTTGCAAGCTGATTGGTTAATCTG
Source organism: Teleogryllus occipitalis (assembly GCA_011170035.1). Classification (NCBI taxonomy): domain Eukaryota; kingdom Metazoa; phylum Arthropoda; class Insecta; order Orthoptera; family Gryllidae; genus Teleogryllus; species Teleogryllus occipitalis. The sequence continues at coordinate 19,403 of BLKR01009986.1, forward strand.
AGAACCATAATCATGTTTTGCTCTAACTAACGCCTCATATGTGAGTAGTAGAGTGCTTTTGTCAGGTCCCCAATTGTTATTGGAGAGGTATGTAAGGATATTAAGTCTTTTCTAGCAATCAGCCACAATGTTCTGTATATGCGTATTCCATGTTAATTTGGAGTCGAACTGAAGTCCTAGTATCCTCATGGTGTTAACGAATTTCAGAGGTTGTGAGCCAAGTTGTAGTTTAGGTGTTAGAGATTCATTTGATTTAGCAAAGATCATAAATTCAGTTTTTTTGACAGAGAATTTGCAGCCTGATCTTGAGGACCAGTCGAATACTTTATTCAAAACGTTTTGCACAATCATTTGGGTCGATGAAAGACGTTTGCCTTTGCACAAAATTGTGACATCGTCTGCATACTTTCTGGATATGGCTGGGGGTAGAATATCTATGTCTATATCATTAATTAGTAGTAAAAACAAGGTAACACTTAATACAAATCCCTGAGGCACGCCATTTTCCAATAACTTCGTCCTTGAAAGTAGTACTCTGTTTACTCTAACTTGAATTTTACGTTCGTGGGTAAAGTTTTTGATGAAGTCAAATATATTTCTTTTAACCCCTATCGTTTGTAGCGTATTCAGAATTCATCTGATCCAAACCATATCGTCAGCTTTCTCAATATCCAGATTAACAGCAATTACATGTTGTTTGTTCATGAACACCTCTTGGATGTAGGTGTTGTAGGTGTCAACACTTAAATGTGACGTAGTAGCTAGTCCTGGTCTAAAACCAAACTGATTGTCACCTATGATCTTATTATTGTCCAGGAACCATATAAGTATTTTATTGATTATCTTCTCTAATATTTTGCAGATATTGCATGTAAGTGAAATAGGCCTATAAATGTCAGCTTTATGTGCTTCTTTCCCAGGTTTCAGGATGAGAACAATAGCTACTTTCCACATCTTGGGAAAAACCTTTCTTTCCCATATGAAGTTATATAACTTAAGTAATATTTATTTGCCAAGAGTGGGAAGGTTCTTGATAATAATGTTTGAGATATTATGTGTTGGTAGTAAAGTTGAGAATATCTTGGGGTTCATTCATGGATATAAGGTCATTGATGTGGTTTGGTGTACATTTAGCTTCATATTCATTCAATAAATCTTTATTTTCTTCGGTATTTTTATATAGTTGAAAAGCTGCAGAGAAATTCAGGTTACTGGAGTTTCTAGCAAATGAGTTGGCTATGTTATTGGCAATTTATTCAGATTGTGATAATATTTTGTCCGCTTCTATAAAGTGTATTCGGTTGTATCTTTTATTATTCTGGATTGAATTAATTTTTCTCAAGACTCTCTAAAACAGTTGAGTGAACTGATGGATGACACAAATTTCTTCCAATAGTTTCCCTTACTTTCTTTGATAATTCTTCTGGTGAATTCTCTTGTTCTTTTATCTTCAATTTTGTTTGTAACATTTTTTTTCTTATATCTGTTAAATGCATTGTTGGATTTCTTAATGGCTTCTTTGCAATACTCATTCCACCGTGGCACTGACTTATGTTTGCGCGAAGGTGTGTACAAAGGTGTGTACATTCCAATTGATTTGCTCCATGTTTAATTCTATCTGAGAAATTGGTAACTATGGCATCCACATTCTCATTCATGGGGTGATTGAAGTCAAAATCATGAAGGGACTTATTGATTATATCACTATATTTTTTCCGATTTGCTTGGCTAAATTTCCATTTTTGGATCCCGTATGTGTTACTATCCACATCATGTGAAGAATCAACCTTTGTGAAAACTGGAAAGTGGTCACTTTCGTGAGGAGTCTCTTCCACCCACCAGCTGCATTTCTGAGCCAGAATAGTTGAGCTGAGAATGAGGTCGATAATAAAGTTATATAATAACGTTACCATTACTTATATTTATATGGGTAGGTTGACCATTATTTAAGAAGATAATGTTAGTATCCTCAATAACGGTTACTATCGTCATTCCTCTTGGGTCATTAAAACATAATCCTCATAATTTGTAATGAGAGTTAAAGTCAATAAGAACGGTTTAGAAAGTTGTCTTATAATATTAAATATCTCTATGGATTCAAATGCATAACTGTTAGTAATATAAATATTACAGATGCAAATGTTAATTGGGAATGAGATTTGAATAGCAACTACCTCCAAATCAGAGCTAATGTGTAATTCGGTGGCAGAGAAGTTTTCTTTGATAAATGTAGCCACTCTGCCAAATGAATGATGACTATCTGTTCTATTTTTATTGAAACATTTGCAACCTGTAATTTTCCCTTTATTGTTGAGTTTGAAATTAGTTTCCTGTATACATATCATCTCTGGGAGATATTGCTGTCATAGTAATTGTATTCTTTCATATCTAGAATGAAATCCATTTACATCCCAATAAAGCACCAATATGCTTGTAATGAATTGTTTAAAAATTAATCAGATGAAGTGTGTTATATGTCATCCTGTAAATGAACATCTTTCTTTAATTTCTGCAAATGCTGTATATTTTCAAGTCTTGAATAAAAACTATTGACATTCCATTGAAGAATGTTTATTACTTGGAGCTCATGTCTCCATTGGAGTCTGATTCAATACTTGATTCTTCAAGAGGTGATAGCAAAGGTTTTGTTTGGAAAGTCTGGTAAATTTGCGTTTTATTGTTTTATTTGGAAAATGTTTGTACAGATTATCTATCATTTGAATGAGTGCTGGTAGATCAGATGAGTAATCTTTGGCTATGAGGATGGGGTCAGGAATTTTCTAGGAAGGATGATTGATGATAGGTAAGAGGAAATTTGCTTTCATTATCTTCAATAATTGATTTTAGAGGATATATTAGTCCCTCTACAGATCTGTTGTTAGTTATTTCGGTTTTATCTGATTCATTTAGTTGTTGTTTTTTATTCATTTTCTTCTTTTTCTTCTTAGGTTGTTTCAGGGTTTCTTCTGTATTTGCTTTGCTTTTGGTACTTGAAGATCCAGGAACATGGGAAGAGTCAGATTGGGGGCCTCTTTTGTTTAATTTAGATACACAAATATTCTAGAGTTCTGCGGAGTTCTGTACACTGGTAGTAGGTGCAGCTTGATGTTTATTTTCTGGGAAGTCACTGTTATTGGTATCATTTTGAGGAGAGGGACACTGGTTAGCAATGTGGCCTTCTTGCTTGCATAGGAAACCTACAACATTATCTGTGGAGAAGTAGATACGGTATGTAGTGTCTTCATGACATACCAGTGCAGAATCCGGTAACTTGTCAATATCATCAGGATCAATATAAATCTGCCTCCTAAAGCTAAGAATATGAGAGAAGCCAGGTTCATGGATGCCAGCTCTGATAAACGATATCTTAGTGGAGGGTTTGATATTATTTTTATTTAATATGCTCAAGATTAGTTCGTTAGGTATAACAGATCACACATTAGACTTAATAACTCGTACTTTTTTATTGATAAGTGGTCGTATATTCAGTTTTTGATTATTAATAGTGATAAATCTGTGGATGTTCACAATATGTTCAGCAATCTTTTGAGTTTAGAGAAAGAAACAAATTCTGTTATTAGAGATTTTTGAAACATAACGAATAACCGAGGGGTCAACTATTTTTGCAATTTTAGTTACATAATCCTTGAGACTAATACCTTCGTGGGCTTCAATCACAATCGCTTGGCTTTTGTTAGGGTAAATTTCCGATTGTACTGCAAGAGAGAAGGTTTTGCTTACTTGTTTTTCTGTAGGTTCTGAGGTTATGTTGCCATTGGTGGTAGTTTCCATCGTAGCAGGATGCAAGCCGCCGGGGCAGCTGACATTTGAGTATCAACTGACATTTCGGGTTCAATCGATGAACAACATAGCACTAAGAATTATGAACTCACACTCGTGTAACAGTTACTCACAATCTCGCAGCGTACACCACGAACACGTCTACCGTTCACGGACGCACCAGAGCGAATGACCGCAAAATTGATCTATGGCAGAACGTCTCTCCGCGTGTCCGTCTGTCTGTGAAAAACACTAGTGGCTATGATGTCGCAGCACCTTCATTTAAAACAAATTACGCTGATGAGAGTAGTACAAAATACGCGCATGGGGCAATCCAATTCGTTGAAATCTCTGAATTATTGAAAATTATAAATGTTTATCGCATCGTCCTACAACTACAATAAACGAAAAATAGAATTTTAAAAGAAAAAACTTGTTCTTAAAAAATAGATATTTAAATAAGAATCTATACAATTTTTTAAGATATGAGTAATTTTTGCGTATTTTTGCGCATAATTGGGAAACATAACGATTAACAATACTGAAAAAACGTTATCTCAAAATGGCCCATGTTGCTTTTTTTTAATGGACAAAGCTAAATGAACTGAATAAAATGCAATGAACTTTACTTTGTTTCGATTTAATTTTTCCAAAAATTCACAAATGTATGTTCAAGTAGAATCATAATACAGTCAAGTGATAAATATTAATGTGATGTGTCTAAATTATAATCACAAGTTGACACAGGAATTCTTTCTTATTTTGAGAGAATTAAAGTTCAAATTTTTCCAGAAGAAAGCTTTATTTTGCCATGAAAGTATGTAACACAGTGTTTCGCGTAAATGCTATATTCCCATCCAGGTCTATACAATGTTTTAAGATATGAGTAATTTTTGCGTAATTTTGCGAATAATTGGGAAACATAACGATTAACAATACTGAAAAAACGTTATCTCAAAATGGCTTAATGGGGATTAATATTCAAATCTGGAATTAGATACCATTTTTTAAATTATTCAGAAAACACGAAATTTTTAATAAATACAAAAATCAGAGATGAAATTAAAGCACTGAATCATTGACGCTACCACAGCAGATATTTTCTCGCTTTACTTCTGACTTTTGCAATTTTTAATAATTCAGAAGTTTTTTGAAGTTATGTGTGCTGGAAAACCGGGAATTTTCACAAGAAATCTCTTATTCCCGGGCCCTGACAACGAAAAAGTGGATAACTGCTGTAGCTATGTATTGAAAAGTACTTCCTCTAACCCGTGGTGTAGCAAGAATTTGTTTTGTGGGTTCTTGATACCAAAAAATGGATAGACGGGAAAACGTCTGTCTCTGTCCGCCTGCTACGTCCGTCTGTGATCAACGCTAGCGCTGTCCGTCTGTCTACGTCTGTCTGACTGTGATCAACGCTAGCGCCTAAACAGTTCAGTCGATGTCCTCCTCAATTGATATTCCCCGAACGTTCTCAACGGCCACGAGGCTTTGAGAGTTTAAAACGGATATTTTGAATTGTGAGGGTAATTTACATGAAGTCTCAAAAACATTTTCAAAATTTTCTCAAAAATGGCACCAAATTTTGTAATTAAACTTTCATCTTGGAGAGCGTAAAGGACGCTAAAGTGGATGGTGCAGGTATCATGTACTTTGAAATTCCATATTTTCGAAAATTGTAAAAGTGCAGTTTTTTGGGGCGTCTTTCTTCAACTACAAAATTGAAGATAGAGAATTTTGCCTTAGACAAAGTCTTTTGCAAAAAAATAGTTCTTTAAAAATGGTCATGTACAGGTTGTAGAATTAACGAGTAGTTTTCGCGTAATTTGGACTTGAAATTAATGCAATAAATAACATAACTTTTGTATAACTATTCATTGGATTATCTCGAGCTAGTAGTAGTCTACCAAAAAAAAGAGTTACAGAAAACACGAAAAGAAGGAAGAGAAAACTTAAGATATATTCCTACCAAAAAGTGTTCTCTCTTAGCAATGGTGTGATGAGGTGAGAAATAGCATGAACTCAATTTCAATAATATAAAAAAGTCTCACATTGACTTGGACATTCATCGGAAATATCTTAAGTGTAGAACTCTGACGTCCTTTGAATAAGGCAATATTCCTAAAATATTGCTTTTGACATACTAATAGCATATAAGAGACTTATTATTTGTTGCTAATTGAATAATTCATTCTAGGTAAACCATACTTTAAATTACTCAAAACAAGTTTGAATTGCAAGAAAAAAATTAATATCCTTCTTATCGAAGCGAATGTAATAGAAAAAGAGCTTACCAGACAAGACTGCAAAGGAGAGTTTGGTTTATTCCTAATAGAACTGTGACGTGGTATCGTATCTGCCATCGGTCATCTTGACAATTTCTGCACTAGCTGCTTGAAATCTTACCTGAAACAAATGTATCTCGTTATTCCTCAGCACATACATGAAAATAAGACACAGACATCATTCACGCATGTGAGGCACATAACTATTTTCCCACAATCGTTAATGGATAGGAGGCGACTTCTACAACTTTCCAGTTTTCAGGGTACCCTCTTTTTGAAAAACCAGCAAAGATTAATGATTTTCTTTTTACTGAAAAAGTTAGTGAAAAATGGGGGAAAATTAAAATAAAATGTATAAAGTAAGGCAATTTTTCGGAATTGAATCCCTAGATTGTGTTCCTTAACATTGGTTCGTCTTCTTTTTTGACAAATCATATTCCTTAAGATTATTTTGTGTCATTTTTAAAGGGAAATCAGAGTATACCTCAAGTCTTTTATTAAAATATTTCTTCCAACAGTGTGAAGTGATTTAGAATTGCATCTGAGAATACGAGAAACTGTAAAAAGTCAGGGTAATGAGTCCAGGGACAGAGTGGCTATCTTAGTAATTTGAACTGCGGTTTTTAGTCACAGACGTTATTTTTGGGAGATGTAAAGAATTTTATGATAGGTGAATTAATAAGCAAAACTACAGGATCTCGCCATCCAGTGTGGGAAGGAAACCTCTACCTCCCGAAAAAAGCATACACTACACTTATGGGACTAATGACCCTAATAGTCGACACGCCAGCAATCACTTACAAGCAATCAAAATGTGGGGTCAATAAAAGCAACAATATTGCCAAATATTATCACGGGAAAAAACAAGGTTCCACAGCAATGAAGAATCTGATATAGATTTCCGTTGATGACTTTTTCAACGTATTTTCTTCCTTATTTTGCACAATTTTCTCATCGAAATTTTAAAATAACATGAGGATGAATAATGTCGATTTCAAAAGCTAAAAATAATAGAATGTTATTTCTTTCCCCTTAGACAACGTCCAGCAGTCGAAAGCCGCAGAGTGGATTCCGTTCAAACGCTGAGGATCATCGCAGGGAAAACCAAATTAATCAACTTAGTATTTGAAATGACGGTTTACACCCTACGATTCCATTTCGCAGATGAGAGCTGGGCCGCAATTCTTGCGTTGGAAAGGCCTTTCCAGGGCCATTTACGGAGCGAGCCGCAATCCTCCGTCCTACCCCATCAAGACGTGGGGGCCCGCGCGACCACCGCCCCGCCCCCCGCTCGTCACTTCAAATATGTTCTAATGCTACATTACACAGTAAACTACTAAACCTAAATACGCGGTGAGGGGCAGGGCAGGGCAGGACGCGGGCGAGGGCGCGGCAATCAGCGGCGGGGCCGCCCTCCCCCAAATTGCCCAATTACTGCTGGCCGCCAAAACATCAGGAGGCGGCTCCAGGGAGCTTGCGCGCCCTCGCAATCAGCGCGGAGCGGGACGGGGACGGGGGCGTGAGGAAGGGCGGGCGGAGGTGGGACGGGCTGGGCGTGGCGTGGCGGGGACGGCGAGCAGGCGTCGCTCCAATTAAAGATCCATAGGACGCGCCTCGCGCGCCCGCCTGCCCGCCGACTACTGCCACGGCCACCGCCGCCGCCGCCGCCGCCGCCGCCGTCGCCCGCGCGCTGGATTTTTCATCGGCGCAGCCCCCGCGCGTAAATAAAGCAGGCGACGCCGGACGACGCGCGACCGCCGCCCCGACTCCTTCGGCGGCGCTGCGCGGCGGGGCGCGGCGGGCGGGCGGGGTGGGGCGGGGCGGCACGCGACGCGGGGCGGGGCGCGGGGGCGGGCGCTCGCAGCCGAGGCGCTACCTGCTTTAATACTTATTCATACCGCGCTCCTGTCGCCTGTCTGCACTCGCCGCGCGACGCCGCCCGCCTCGTCCGCCGCCGCAGCCGCAGCCCTCCCGCATCAAGTATTAACGGGCGAGAAGCAGTGCCACGGCCGCCCGGACCACGCCCCGCCCCGCCCCCGCCCCTCCCGCCGCGCACACGCGACGTGTCACGAGGCCCCGGTTTTACAGTCAAGTTATTTTCCACTGTCGCCTCTGCTCCGACGGCGGCGGCGTCGGCGGCGGTGGCGCCGCGCCGACACACAAGGCGCACCTGACACCCCAAGTTTTCGTTTATGACAATGCGGAGATAAGCCCGAGGAGCGAATTACGTAACTTGGGCGCGGAGGCGCGGCCGCCCTCGCTCTCCGCCGCCGCCCCCCCCCCCATCTCCCTCCCTCCCGCCGCCGCGCGGTCCGCTTTGCCGCTACGTCCCCGACGGCGTCGCGACATATTGCTGACGGGCGCAACTTCGCCTGCAAAACACGAGGCAGAAATAAAGCGCGATGGCAAGAAGTACGCCCCGCCCTGCGCCTCCTCGCCCCGCCCCGCCCGCGGTACGCGAATTAATGGCGAGTAATCTAACACCGGGCGGCAAATCGGCACGACGACCGCGCAAGCACGCCCGCCGGCGCGCCGGGAAGCGGGGCGGGCAGCGAAGCCGTCGGGGCGGAGCGGGGTGCTGCCGCCTCGCTCGGCCTCCCCCCCCCCCCGCGCACGAGGCCGCTGCCCGCAGGCGAACAACCCCTTCTTCGCTGCGCTGCTCAGGCGCATTCGGCGCTGCACTCAGCGACGGCCAAGGCGCTTTCGATGCCCTTGTACTTTCTCGCACCGGAGAAGAGAGAAAGTTACGTAATGCTACGGGAAAAAACGGCGAATTTTCGGCAGAAAAACTCTTATTACAGGGCACGGGTACCGAAAAAAAGGTAAATCCAGTTGCTAAATTTAGAAGTAAAAAAACTCTAACATGTGGTGTAGCCACAATCTATCTTTTGTGGGACCTTGATAGCGAAAAATCAATTGACGGCAAAACGTCGATCCGTCTGTCTGTCAATCTTTCCGTCTGTGAATAACGGTAGTGGCTAAACCGTTCAGCCGATAGTATCCAAAATTGATATTCCCCAATCAATCTGGCTGATATTTTGCCCCTTGATTTTCTAAATTTTAAAAAATGGCTTCGTTTTTTTATTAAATTTTGTTGTTGGATAGTGTAAAGGATATTTGAGAGAATGGTGCAGGTCTCCTGATCGTTGAAAACCCTGAGTTTTCGAAAATGGCAAAAGTTAAAAATTTGTCGGCGTAAATATAATTATGAAGATAGAAAAATTTTCCCTGAATGAAATCTGTTCCTCAAAGATAGATTTTGAAATAAGGACATGCACAATTTTTCAAAAATTCGAGCACTTTCCGCGTAATTATGTGTGAAACTTCCGGCGAGAAAGTACGTGTCCTAGCACCCCTCGTTTGTTCCTGGCATAATTTTTTGTTCCTAAGCCTCGGTGGTTTATGCCAGGAGTTTTCAAAATTTTCATGAGGATATAATAGTGACGGGATGTATGAGGGAATAATGGTAGACTGATAGACATGAGGAACCGAAGAACCTCGATTAAAGCTCTTAAAAGTCCTTGGCCACACATTTCATGTCGAGACTCTCATTAGAGAAAAGAATGAAGCAGATGATCTGAGAGCTGACCTAAGAGTGGTCCAACTAAATACTTTTGCTACTTACATTTTCTAATAAACCTTCGTTGCATCCTTGCGAATCTCTCTCACGTATGACAAAAATGATAAAAATAACTGCTTTCCTTATCGACAAATTGTTAGAAATTTTCTGATGCAAAAGGATCAAACGTTTCCCCTGCTGTGCATGCTCACAACGGACCGGCTACAAAGATAACATTTAATTTGTTCACCTGACACGACCCCTTCTGATTTGATTTATTACATCGAAGCAAATATTTATTTAACAATCCTTGGAAAAATACCCATATTTCTTTCTGTATTTAAAATTCAACTATTCGTAGTGTATGGCTTACGGAAGGGATCACAGAATGATGAAAACGGGCAGGGAATTCACGTCTCCCCGTAGCACGTCTCATGCAGTTTTTACTGTTATTGATGTAATATAAATAAATAAATAAATAAATAAATAAATAAATTTACAAATTTTCTTCAAAAACAACTGCGTATGGCAGGAAGTATTATCTGCACAGGTGTTCTAGATGTCCATTGTCTCTAACACAGGCGTTTTAACATACTACACATTGTTGAATGACTAATGGAAGATCCAATAAAATGTTAGTAGCATGATTTGAAAACTACATATTTTCGCTCCATAGTATGAAAAACCCATTTGCATCGGCGAACGAACTACAGATTTGCTTTTTTAGTGTTGCTAACAAAATAAACCATACTCCCGGTTCTACTCCTATCACAATCAGCAAAAAGAGAGCTCAACAAACGTGCGCATAGTGAAGCTACAGATATCTTCAGAAGCGAAACTAGGAGCGATCTCAGCATCCACTCTAAGGATCAAGGAAACTGGGTAAAAAACCTCTCCGACATGTGCATTAATAATATCGATACTGAAGTACAATACGTGTTACAGGCCTAGTGAGTCTTGTAAAACAAAGCGCTGTAAAGTAACGTGCATGGAGGAGGAATTATGAGTATATTTTATTAAGAATTAGACTGGCGGACTCACCTCTTCAAATTTTAAAAATATTTGCAACACTGGTTCTTGTAGTACACAGGCTACTGATCTGAGATTAATATTGTTTCCCGTCTTGTTATATCTTAATATTGTTTCCCGTGCTAACATTCATGCACAACTCTTAATTATTAACAATACTTGAAACAGCGATCTAAAAATACAAAAATGAAAAGAAACAATACTATAAATAAAATTATTCCATACTCTTTAAAGAAGGAAGTGCCAACTAATGAAGTAAATAAAAAAAGGAATTTAAAACTCGGGATATTTCATGAAGTTCTTCTTGCCCCTAAAGAAGAAATAAAAATAATGTATGCATTTATTCAGAACTGTACAAGCATGTAACTTACTTGATAAATAAGTAGAGTATGACGCAGGCATATTAAAATCGTTACTACGCAATTCCCAATCATGAACATTTAAACCAACTTAGGAACATTTTTTCTGTCATCAATAGTTTCTTCGGAGATGATTAGTTTCTCTAGACATTGGTATTAATTAGTACCGCAAAATCAATATGATAAATATAAAAAACCTAGGTGTTTACAAAAAATAAACTAGGGCCGACATTTGGAATCTCACAAGGAAATGCCGCGATGTGACATGTCGAAACATGCCCTCAAATTTTTTTCATCGAATGTACATGCTTTTTTGATCTCATCATGTAAATTTTGGATGTCGATACATACTGCAAGTCAATTTAAAAACATCCTGAATTTGCGTATTTGCGATATGCTTTCGTCGGTGTAAAAATGGCCAACCCTGCAAAGCCAGTCACACCCAGTGCGCTCGCTTGTGATTCAACACCACCGCGACAGTGCACCGCTCGCCGCAAGCGGCGAACTCTGCTTCAAAGGTCGTTTCCAGCGAGGGGCAAGCGGGGAGGCAGCTGCTCCTCCTAGCAGATAAAATAATAAAACTAATAATAATAATAATAATAATAATAATAATAATAATAATAATAATAATAATAATAATAACTATATATAGTCTAAACTACTAATACAAATTTTTTCCGAATTTTAGTTTTATCTGTTTTTAATTTTTGTATGAAATATATTTCGTTGCTATCAAACTTGTCACAATCGCTCATCTTCCATCCAACGTGAGCTACATCCCCTAGAACCCTTCTCCCACGAATTTGAGAGCTCTTGTCCGCGTCTTGTCCACGAAAATATCTAGTTTTTGAAATGTTAATCTCTCGCTTTTTTAAATTTGTTGTTATTATTATTATTATTATTATTATTATTATTATTATTATTATTATTATTATTAAACTATTAATAGTTAAATTATTGGGAAGTAATTCTGAAACTCAAGAAAGCGTGCGGAGATGATTTTCTCCCCCATACGTCACATACAGTTTTCAACTGTTTTTGACTAAATAAATAAATAAACAGTTCTGTTGTCTAATCACAAGCGAAAGGTCGGTGCAAACCGGAAAATTGCGGTAAAGTTGTAAGTAATTCCTGAATTTCCTGAAATTCCTATAATTCCTGAAAAGATAATTGATTTACCGACTCAAACAGGTATGTTGCTATAAACATTGTTAGAGGTCATGAAAATAGATTTTTTAGATGGAAAACAATAGTTCAAAAGTCATTTGTATTTCTCCAAGCTGCTATGTGGAACCCTGTTATTTGTTTTACGGCTCGCAATTAGCTTATATGAAGAGCGCCGTGTTCCGCCTTGTCCTGATAATACTGTGGACGATTTCGTCATGTGCGATCTGATAATTGGGTTCTTTGATGCTCATTCTAATCATGGAGACATTAATTTGGAAATGTATAAAACTCTGAATATCTGAAAAGTGATACTGAAGAATGTGCAGAAGAGGAGTCAACTGGTCATACTGAAACAGATGTGTGCAGTGATACGGATTATAGGCCAAGTCCTAAAAAGTCCGATAGTACTGTTCCCCTATGTGACAGAGGAAAGGCTGTGCAATATTGGCTGAATGGTGAGGGTAAACAACATTTGAGTGTGCAAACTGTGCAAAAGAAATTCCGTTTCGTGAAATAGGAGCGTGAATTATATACGTGGAAAAAACTTACGAACGGAGGCGACGAGAACTTACTTCGCCATGATTCCAGAAAGACAATGAATGATCGTGTTCTTTTTTAGTTTTCCTGATCCATTGAGAAAATCCTGAATTATTACTATTATTTTTTTTCCATCTTTGAACTATTAAGAGTTAAATTGTTGGGAAGGGATTTTGAAACTCAAGAAAGCGTTTGCAGATTATTTCCTCCCCCACATGTCACAAACAGATTTTTACTGTTTTTGACTAAATAATTAATAAAATAAATGTAGAAGCGTGTAGAGTTGATTTTACTGTTTCGCATAGAAAAATATAATGATTTCGAGCAAAGCCTGTTACAAAATTGATACGACCATGACAAATTACAAATTCACCAGAATGGAATTTTTCTATTCGTTATTTTAAAAAAATTCGAAACAAGGACAATTCTGAAAATATGTATGGTATATATCCCCTTGAAACAAACTGGAAATGTTTTCACATCTTTTTTAACAAACGTGTTTTTCGATGGGTAGCTACCAGTAAAGTCAGAAGGTGATATTGATCAATAAGACCAGTTTCACTCATGAATCTGTTAAATAATCTGCACTTAATATATACATAAAATATAATAAAAATCGGGAAAAAAAGACCAGTATTTCACGTAAAAGCTACAAATGAGACCCCATTCTCCCCACTGTCTCTGGGCACCGGCGTTCATGGCGAATAAATGTTTATGAGGACATGATTGGAATGTATACTTTTTCTGGGTTTCAGATTGCGGAAGCCTATGTAATTATTGATAATTACACATTATACCAAATATTATTATAATAATGTGCCAGCCAATGTGAGCGCCAAAAGTACCAGGAGCGCAACCAGATGCGCCTCTCGCGTAAGAAGCCACCAACCAGTTTTTCTTTTCAACTATAAAGGTGAGTTTCAAAATGTTAATTCGGTGAATTTGTATGCATCTTTTACTTATCTTCACTTTCTACTCTATTATTTTCTCAAGTGCTGCATATTTTCATTTCGATGGTTCATAAACATAGCATGACGTTGAGAAAAGCAATATAATAATAGGCGCAAATGGGTCAATTACACTTGCTGCAAATTGAACACAGAACCAAGGAAATTATTGCGCTGATCAAAAGAGATTTGAATTGACTGTGTTTGATTGATTGATTGATTTTTTCGTGTTTCCGGGCGCGTCAACTGCTCTGGTCATTAGTCCCGTTAGTGAAGTGCATGTTTTTTCGGGAGAGGCGATGACCTTCCCCCGCTGGATGGCGAGATCCGGCGCCGACCTACCGTCGGCTAGTGGGGTTTCCCCCTAACCAGGACTCTCCCATCAGCGGGGCACCGCCCCAGTCGGGACAAGCTCTAAGCTCCCGACCGATCTCCCGGGATATGTGGTAGTGTAGTGCACGTTAGTGTGAGTGTGTAAGGGGAGAGGATAGGACAAGGAATGGGAAGGACAGATCGCGCGCGGTCCGTGGCCCGTTTGTTAGGGTACTGCTCCGGCATCCGCCTGGTGTTGATCGGAGAAACCACGGAAAACTACCGATCAGAGCAGCCGGCCGCTAGAATTCTCCTCCAGACAGCGACTGAATTCGACCTAGCTGAAAAGCTAGGCTGAGCACTGCATGCACTGAGCTACCGCTCCCGGTTTGACTGTGTTACGTAGTAATACTAAGTAACACTTCCTAGTAATACCTGAAGTTTCATTGATTTTAAGGCGTTGTTTCCTTGCATTGAAGGAGAAAACACGAGAAGTTGGCACTTGCCCTATTACTTCGTTTAGACAGAATATATAAAAAAATGTTGTTTTCCATCTTCAAATCATTGCTTCTATTCCGCGGAGAGACCATTTGGAGACAATAGAAGGGAACCCATAATTCAGAAATTTAGTGTTAGCTTAAAGCTATTCGGCCTCGTCTCGCCTCACAAGAACATGTAATAACCCAACGTTTGTAATAAGTTCTAGTAGTAGAAGTAGTAGTAATAGTAGTACATAGATCGCAAACAATCCTTCGTTATACAAACTGGATATACACAGCAGAAGGATGCCGGCCATTTGTTCACTGCTCACTCGGACACAAACTGCCTCTTCCTTGTTTGTGATACCGTGTATTAGTTTTGTCCACTGGTTTCTGTCTTGAACAAAATTATGTCTGGCCATGAGAGGTTGATAGCCTTGATTATTTCAATGTGCCACATACATCTTTTTCTTCCCCTCTTCCTGTTTACTTCCACCATTCCAAGCATTAAATCCTTTTCCAGTGTTGTTGTCCGCCTCGTACTATGTCCAAAATATTTTTGTTTCAATGTAGTGGCACTGGCTTCTAGAGAAACTTCCGGGTTTATTTTTTCCAAAATTTTTGCGTTTCTCTTTTTATCTTCCCATTTTACGTTCACTATTTTCCTACATACTCACATTTTAAAAGTATCTAACTTCCTTTTTTCAGCATTTCTTAACGCCTAGCTTTCACACTCATACAACACGATTGGAAATATCATTTTCTCATTCGTTGGATTTTGGTCTTAAGTGGTTTGTAATAAACGACCTAATAAATAATTTTAAAAAATATTTCTGATGTAATTATGAAGGAAATCATAACACGAGGAGCCGCCGGCCACAGGGAAAGAGGCTTCGCACGGCGAACGGGCAACGGAGCCGGAGAAGTAGCGGCCGCCTACACAGAGCGGCCATAACCATATTTTTTGCAGGCGCAGATAAGAGGGTCCAAGGCGACGGACGGGTGGACAGCGCGCGGCACCCCCGCCCCGCCCCCGCCACCGCCTCCGTCCCCGCCCCCGCCCCGCCGCTCGTGCAGGCGACACGAGCGCGTCGCTCGCCGCCGCCACCGCCGCCGCCGGTACCTGTGCCGCACGTTGCGTTCTTCCTCCATATTTATGAGAGAAAAATTCCAACATATTGCGCGCATGCCATTTCCATCTCTTCTCGCGGAGCTTCAATCGCGCTGCAGGCCGTCGCAGCAGCTCTCCCGCCTCGCCCCACCTCCCCGCTCCGCCCAGCTGGGCTCCACCTCTTGCCCCGTTCCGCTCCAGGCGGCCCCGCTGCCAACGCAGCCGCTGCGGCGCCTTCCTCCCCCCGGCCCGGAAGCCTGCGGAGCGGCCGCCGGCTGGGGGGGGTCTGAGTCCACCAAGTGCGCGGCAGTGGAGGTGGGCGGGGCTCGGACCGGCCAAAACAACCCTGGCCACCCCCGGCCATCCCCCGCTCGCTCTTTCTCTCACCTCCCCTTTCGCTCCGCTGAGGAATATCGCCTGCATTCTCATTTACCAACGATTTACCTTTCGCCCGCAAACAGAAGCGACTGTTTATTAGTTTAGCTCCAGGAGGAATCGACCCTCGCGAGGCAGGCAGGCCGAGAACTTGCCCTACTTTCCATAATCCAATTCGAATGCGCTCACTTATTTATGTATGGTATCTGACGAAATTGTGTGATTAGTTTTTCCATCATTACTCTTCTACAGCTACACGCAGTAAAGTACAAGCTATTCATTATATTCGCTGTGCCATAACAGGAATATTTCCAAAGTTTATCCATGTTTAATATGGCAATACTGATATAAATATTATTTTCGCTTACAGAGTGGCACATATTGCCAATATTCCAACAATACATTTCTATTTTCTTTTTTCACACGCCATACAACTCATACTGGGCGTTTATAGTACCAATCTTATCTAAAATTATATAATGTTGAAACAATTTATTAACAATATTAGTCATTAATCAATTAAAAAGTGACCAACTTGCCATTAATCGGCGGTTGTAACTGGTAACATTTCTGACACGTTATTCCATTTCAATTGGTACGAAATTAGTTTTCTTCTCTTTTTTTAATTTTATTTATTTTACGACAAAAAACAGTTAAAACTGCGTATGAAGTGCTATGGGGAAAAGTTAATTGTGTGCACATTTTCAAAATTCTGTGATCCCTACACTAAGTCATATCCTACTTAAATTTTGAAAAAAAACCCCTCTAATGTAATAAAATCTATTTTCAAGGATAAATAAGCAATACATTTTGGGCTCTAATCCATGATGTCCTTCGTCAAGGAATAATACTTCCTGCCGCGACAACATGGAAATTATAATCTGAATAATTGTATTTCCCACTGAATTCTAGAAGACGTGCACAGAAAATGAAGTTACATTTATGTCCATAAGCAAAACAAGGGGTCATCTCAGCATTTGCTCAATGGATCAGGGAAACTGGACGAAAAACCTGATCGAGATGGGGGTCATTGACCCGGAGGCTGTAGTACAATACTTGTTACAGGTTGTTTATACACATTTATACAGTCCAAATGGTAAATAATGCATTATGTATCATTGTTAAAATTAATGTTACTTTTCTTGTGATGCTCAGTATAGTCTCTAATTGTATAGAAACAGTTATGCAGCAGAAACGATTTCACTTGGGATTTAAACTTTTCTATTGAATTTAATCGTTTAATGTCATCTGGCAAAGTGTTGTAAAATAATGTACATGTATTGTATGTGAATTTTTTTGTAATGAGCTGTTGATACTGTCACCTGATGAATATGATTTCTACGTCGAATGTTATAGTAATAGACTTCGGCATTTTCTGAAAAAATATTCCCGCCCTTGAGCAAGTCATTTTTTACAAAAACCACTGATTCGTAAATAAAAAGACACGGTAATGGTAGAATTCCTAGATTAATGAAGATAGGCTTACAAGAATCACGTGGGTGGGATTTGGTTATTATTCGTACAATTCGTTTTTGTAATCTAAACGTCTGGGAGCTATAAGATGTATTTCCCCAGAATATTATGCCATATCTCAGGCGGGAGTGAACATTCGCGAAATATACACAACGAGAAGTATGAAGGCTGACTGAATTTGAAAGAATTCTGAACACGTAGCATAATGAACTTAATTTCGTGTTCAATTCATTTAAATGGACGTTCCATTTAAGGTTTGACTGAATTGAGAGACCTAAAAATTTTGTTGCCTTAACATCAGTCAATCTCTTCAAGTTGATTCATCAACACTCTTTAAGTTGATTGAATAATATCACTAGGGAACAAAAAATAATTTTTTCATACCTCCTGGATGAAAGTAGGTGATTTCAAAGGAACGGTGATTTCGAAAATTATAATAAAAAGTTTCTAACACGCAAAAGATATGAACATATCAAAAAATATGAACATATTTAATATTTGAAATCCTACACTAATGTCGGCATTGTCACTCTGGTTATATTACTACAAAATATTATGAGTATGCTTCATACGAGGTAAGAACAAGTTAAAAATGGAAAACGGATATTCGTGCAATAATATTGAAAGCTGTTGGAAGGAGAAATTCGTATTGCATTGCTTAAAAACGTTTTGGGCCTTGTCTTCCCTTGAGCCTTACTCTTGTATTCATGTTTACCCTCTCTGCAAGATACCAGCAATAATTTCTCACCATTGCATGATCCTTACGCCCTTGATATCTCTTTCCCAATGTAGCAATATCCTGATTAAATTGTTCACCATGTTTAAACATAATATTACCCAAATTCTGCGGGAAAAAGTGAGATGGAAATGAATAAAATGAATTTTCAAAGACATTCTTCAAGTATTTTTTTTTTAGCTTTCTAACCATTCTGTGACTAACGTTTTGTAATTGTCTACTTGTAACTACTACTCATAGATGAACTGAACACACATTTCAGTTTTAGAGTTGATGAGTATTGATTCTACATATCTATCATGTGGAATATAAATGTTTTGCAACAATAGGAAAATACGGTACCATATGGAATAAAGATACGGTATATATTGTAAAAACGTGACGTAGTATGATGTTTTTATTGCGATATTCGTAATCTTCGCGTAAAATTGAGTTCATTGCACACTCTACCTTCATGGAGGTACAAATCTTGTTCCCTAGTGTATTTAACGTAGTAATTGAGAGAGACGGGAAAGAAACTTCTAATGTTGTTCACGAAAGAAGTAAACCAACTAAGGCGTGCACAGAATCGTTCAGAACGATTTTTACTTCACTTTTATTGGGCCCGTTCTCCGTGCAGTACGCTTCGCTATCGGTGAGTGTTATCGCTCCCGTCTGGAATCGGGAATGGCCGATATCAGTGCATTGCGTCCCTATGCATTGCAGTGTCTTTCATTAATACAGTTTTACCGATTTTATTCAGAGTACGTTCAATGTTAATTATACTTAAAACATTAAACTTCGGAAATTCGATCGATTAATCGATTAGTGATTTCGTTCACGTCATTTATTACTATTAGGAAAAGTGTGAGACTTAGGATAGATCCTTGAGGTCCACCGTTCTCTATTATTTTCTTCTCCGATAATGTTCCATTTGCTCTCACTTGCATGACCCGATCTTCCGTAAAATATTTGATAAACAGAAACATGCTGTCTCGAACACCAATTTCACTCAACTTATGTAGGACTCGATGCATCCATAGCATGCCGTATTCCTTTTCGATATCCAAGTTGATAGCTAACACATGTTGTTTGTTGGCAAACGCTTCTTGACTATAGGTATCTTTGCTTACCAGGTCGTTGAGTGTCCGGGTCGAAATTCAAACTGATTACTGGATATTATCTTGTTGTAATCGAGATACCATCTGAGCAAACGATTAATAATTTTTCCAAAATCTTACACCTGTTGCAAGTCAGTGGTACGGGCCTGTAATTACCATTTAATGTTGGGTCTTTTCCAGGCTTAGGAATGGGGATAACAATTTCCGCTTTCCACAATTTTGGGAATGTCCAACGATATATAGCTGTATACTTTTAATAGGATATTTTTCCCTTCGTGAAGTAGATTTGTAAGCAAGATATTAGGAATATTTTCAGGTCCGGAAGAAGAATTTTTGGAGACTTCTAGTATTGTGTGACGAGTTTTTTCATTGAAATAGCTAAGATGATGTTCTCTGGAATATGAAAACCTTCTGTGTTCACCATCGGCTGTTCTCTTTCTTGTTTCTTTTTGGAAGTTTGAAAGGATTTATGGTAATTTTGAGAACTTGAATTCTTAGCAAATTTGTTGACGAGCTCATTTGCGATATCAGCAGGGTCATTAATAACTTGGTCATTTTTGGACACAAGAAAATGAATTTGATTTTATCATTTATTACCATGTATAGAATTACTTTTTTTCAAGAGTCTTCAATGTTATTATTTACGTTGATTGAGGATACATAACTTATCCAGGAGTTGGATTTGCTATCTTTAATTATTCTCCTTGGAACAGCTCTCAATTTTACATATTCGATATTATTTTCATTTGTTGGGTGTTTCTTGTACCAGTTGAACACATGCTTGGACATTTTTAAGAGCATTTTTACATATTTCGTTCCACCATGGTACCACGTCTCTTCTTTTCGTGGGTTTGATAATTTCTAGAGTCATTAGCTGCAGTTGTTATAGCATGAATAAATGATTTGATTATTGTGTCAATGTCGTGTTCTTGAAACATATCTATTTGAGATATTTTCATTTTAATTTGTTCCTGGTAGTTAGTCCAGTTGGCTTTGGAGTAGTTTTTTGAGTAGTTCAACTCGATATTCTCTTGCAGGGGATTCGAAATTCATTAATAATAACTGATAAAAATAGGAAAGTGGTCACTGTCATGAGGCTCATCCACTGCATACCAATTGCATTTAGAGGCCAGGCTGTTGGAACTGTGTGAGGTCAATTGCCCTAAGCTGTTTATTACTAATATTGAAGTATGTAGGTTGCCTGTTATTAAGTACTGCCAAGTCAGATTCTTCAATAATAGCTTTCATATTGATGCCTCTTGTGTCAGTTTTATACGATCTCCAGAGGGTATTGTGGCTATTGACATCCCCTAACAGAATAAACAGCTTAGAATAATTGTCTTATTGTAGCCTTCACTTCTTTATTTTCGAACTGATAACTGTTAGGTATATGTATGTTGCATACACATAAAGAAAAGGAACTTGTATTTGAATTGTAATTGTTTTTTAATATCAGATCTGATAAAAATATGATGCGCTTTTATATAATGTTAAACAAAAATAGCAACACTACCATTTGCAATGGAAGAAGTTGATCGATTTCTATTGCAACACTTAAATCCTTTTCATTTGCCTGATTTATTTCCTTTGAAGTTGGTTTCCTACACACATACTATTTCAAGTTTGTATTTCTCACACAAAGTCTGTATTCTCTCATATCTAGGGTGAAGACCATTAGTATTCCATTGAAGAATATTCATCAAATGTATTTTCTGCTTTGGTCATTAGTCCCGTTAGTGTAGTGCATGTTTTTTCTCGGGAAATGGTAGTGATCTTTCCCCGCTGGATGGCGAGATCCGGTGCCGACCTACCGTCGGCTAGTGGGGTTTCCCCCTAACCAGGACTCTCCCACCAGCGGGGCACCGCCCCAGTCGAGACAATCTCTAAGCTCCCGACCGGTCTCCCGGAATATGTGGTAGTGTAGTGCATGTTAGTGTAAGTGTGTGTGTAAGGGGAGAGAATAGGACAAGGAAGAGGAAGGAAAGATCGCGCGCGGTCCGTGGCCCGTTTGTAGGGTACAGCTCCGGCATTCACCCGGTGTTGATCGGAGAAACCACGGAAAACTACCGATCAGAGCAGCCGGCCGCTAGAATTCTCCTCCAGACAGCGACTGAATTCGACCTAGCTGAAAGCTAGTGTCGAAAATCCTGCCGCCGTCAGGACTCGAACCTAGGACCTCCCGGTCAGAGGCGCTGCACACTTGACACGCTCAGCTACCGCTCCCGGTTTCAGGTTTAATTTACACATTCAAAGTATTAGGTATGTCGCTATACCTACAAAATTAATTATAAATTTCTTATCGGACAGAACCTATTCAATATTGATTCACATGTGGATTTTTCTCTCTAAAAAATTTATGGAATGGTTCAAGGGTGTTGGTTTTCTCTTCTACTATTCTCCATGTTTATGAATATTTCCTTCACTTATCCTATCCAAAAATAACATTTCGCCGAGGATACAACCATTTTCTTAGAAACAGACGTTCATTTCCAAGTGATTGAAATAATCTTTCAAAGATGTTGATATCTTAGTTGCTATTGGATTCGCTTCGTACTGTGAAACTTCGTTACTTGAAACATCTTGCGTTCTGTTAAATAAGGAATCAAAAATAAATAATAAAGTATTCTGTGAGTTCATGTTTGATAAGACGCAGATAATAAAGTGAACATATTGGATGGTCTAAAACATTCCAATCCATGGGAGGAATAGTATCAATTATTCCACATTCTGCAATCGAGCTCTTTCTACGTCCAAATCATCATCAGCAATGCGATTTAGTTGCTTATCCCATTCGTATTGACAGTTTTTAGCTGCAATGATTTTTGATGATATCAAGTGAAACGTCATAACCTGTGAACACAAGTTCTGACCGTATGATACATTCCTTTTTGTGACATAAATTCAAACGAATTCTCTTTCCCACTCAGGAAACCATAGGTTTTCAAATTATAGTATCTATTATGTGATCTACGATCTGTTGATATACCTGGTTGAGAGTGCACACTTTTATTTCGACTTGATACAGAAATCAATTTTGGATTACATATTTCGCATGACAAGGTTTAGATACAGTCACTTCCTCCCACAAGAACATTTTTTGAACTGACACGACTCTGGTCTTCTTCACCACAACCACTTCACCTTCGTCCAAATTCTCCTCACATATAAAACACTTTCCCGACAAACGTACACTTTATTTATGGGTAACGTTATTAATTGCGAACCTCGAATTCAGAATTAGATCTACCTGAATAACTATGGATGTCGGTAAAGAAGATTACCATCATCTCAAGGGCGGAATTGTGAAGAAATTTGTGGGAAATGATATCAGTTAAAATAATTAGGTTGAAATTATATATGTAATTTGTGTTATGTGCGCTCCATAGATACATGTGTAAGAGAAATAGTAAATAATAATAATAATAATAATAATAATAATAATAATAGTGGTGAGTCGCAGGCCATTAATTATTACTCATAAAAATTTTACAACCTGATACTATGTGGCTAGACGAAAGGCCTTTCAGCCATTATCAATTCTACATCGCAAAGCATTTTAACCTTTTGGATACTGGTATTTATTTATTTATTTATTTATTTATTTATTTATTTATTTATTTATTTATTTACGTCAAAAAACAGTTAAAAACTGCGTATGACGGGCTATGGGGAAAAGTGAATTGTGTGCACATTTTCAAAATTCTGTGATCCCTACACTAGATCATATACTACTTAAGTTTTGAATTTTGAAAGGGAGAAAAAAAAACAAAAAACTCCCATGTAATAAAATCGATTTTCAAGGATAAATAAGCAATAAATTTTGAATTTTGAAAGGGAGAAAAACAAAAAAACTCCCATGTAATAAAATCTATTTTCAAGGATAAATAAGCAATAAATTTTGAATTTTGAAAGGGAGAAAAAAAAAACAAAAAAACTCCCATGTAATAAAATCTATTTTCAAGGATAAATAAGCAATAAATTTTGGCTCTTATTACTTCCTGCCGCGACAACATGGAAACGATAATTTGAATAATTGTATTTCCCACTGAATTCTAGAAGACGTGCACAGAAAATGAAGTTACATTTATGTCCAGAAGCAAAACAAGGGGCCATCTCAGCATTTGCTCAATGGATCAGGGAAACTGGACGAAAAACCTGATCGAGATGGGGGTCATTGACCCGGAAGCTGTGTTACAATAGTTGTTACAGGTTGTTTATACTCATTTATCATACATGATGTTATCATACAGGTTGTTTATACTCATTCATCATACATGATCTGTCCATCGCATCGAGTAGCAGAATGGCGACTATAAGGTACGGCTAAGGAAAAAAAAGTCTGGAAAGGGTAATAATCTGCCATCAGAAGACGACTACATGCTAATATACCAAATTCTTTCTAAAATATTTATTATTTTCTGGCGCGGATTTCACGTATTCTCCTTCCAGACTCTGGCCTTCTCACCACCTGAAACGAAACAGAAGATCATGTGCACCCCGGCCTCCAGGCTTCCTTCTCGCACACCCACTCCCATTTGCTTCTAATGTGCCCATTCAATTATTTAATCGTTTTATTATTTGATTATTGACTTAATTATGTATTTACTTTATGGTTAATAACTTTTTTTAATTATAAACTTACTAACGAAATTACTGATTAACTTATTCATTGTTTTCTTATTTATTTCCTCTCCAGTCTAGGCTCATCTCATTCTACTTACCAGAGCTATTTTCACAGCCTAATTTCCGTTTCCCGAATAGAACTAACATTTTGTAGAACTTTTCCTAATTATTTCACGAAGAGGGATCTAATATGTTCTGGTGAAGGTTCTGGGCTGTAATGAATTTCATTTATAAGAGATAAACTTATTGTAATATTTTCATGGACTGATAGGCGTAACATAACTTGCAAAGCACTTCGGTGTTGATCTTGGAATAAATACACAAAAAGCATTGTTGTTTGGATTATTAAGAAATAAAATCTAAAGGTGATACTTTTATATTTTTTCAGTAATGTTCTATTTTGGAATCCTGAAAAAAATAGGGAGTTTAAATAACAGTTGTTGCAACCATGCACACGTACTACAATTAATTGGTCGTCAAATTGAATGAAAATGGATAAACTAACCATTTTAATTATAACTTTGTCGACTCCTATAGAGCAGAATTCAAAACCATTAATTTATTTATACATAGAGAATTCAGGACAAAAATAAATTCCCCAAATTTTCATTCTTCATGTTGAACACACTATCACTCATATAGTATATAAACATTTTCTCGAAGTAACACTTTCTACGTGCAATTCTACATGCCAAAGAATTCTAGAAAATTTCAAAAATCTGTACATTGCGAGAAGGCTCACAACGTTTTGCGTTTGTTACTGAAACAGGACATATTAAACTATTGTTCTATTGTTATTTTTTGTTAACATTCTCGAAATGCCACAGAGGTCTAAATAAACATTAATGTCAAAATGATTCATGTTCATGCATTACAGAACTAGTCTTGTTTGATTAAATGGTTGTGGCTGTGGCGCGTCCACAATACTTTTTTTCGTATCTTTTGACTTGAAGTGATCGAAATGTAAACATCGATACACTGAATATCTTTTTAAAATAAGTGATGGATTTCTAACAGATTCTAGTAAACTAACTGAATTACAGTGCGATTTTTGGTCTTGAGAGAAAGAAAAATGGGTTCCGTCCAAGCCGCATTCATGTGAACAGGAGAAACGGAGGGACGGAGCTGGCACCGTGTCACCAAATGCAGGGGCCATCTAATTTTAATTTTATTTCTGGACGAGGACCAGCGCTTGCTTTTGCATTTGATCTACATTAATTTGCTGTTCAAAGGAGCACTATTGAAGAATTTAATAATAGCAACAGCAACAATGATAACTGGTGTCCGGCAATCGCAAATAAGCTTCAGAAGAAAACTATATAAAATCGTTCTCCAAAAATGCACCTTACACACTGCTCGACAACAATAAATAAAATGCTCATTTAACATGACAGTAAATGGAATATTTTGACAAAAGCAGTCTATAGGAAAACTGTAACGTAGAATAGTATACTGTGTATAAGACACATTACTCTTTTACATCATATTAGAAATATAAAAACCCAATTGGTTAAGTTAGTTTAATTTGGGTTAAGTTAGTTGGGTTGTTTGTTTAATTTGCAAGTACCTCGGTGCTTTCCAGTTAATATTGTATTATTTGTCTAGTGTTTGAATCCAATTTCAGACCTGTAAAGTGGTTTACCCACTGCTCGGGTATATATATATATATATATATATATATATATATATATATATATATATATATATATATATATATATATACACCCGAGCAGTTGCAGGAAGTCAGCTGTATTGTAAGCAGCTCCGCACAGAGTTAGAGAGTTTGACTTGAGAATGTTCAGTCGATAGGCGCAGAACGAGAATAGGGGGATGAACACAGTCCAATCCTTGCATTTTTAGCCAAAATCTAAACTGATTTAAAAAATGAAAAATTGACTCAACAATTTTAATCCTGGATCATCCTCCTAAAATCATAATCAAATAAGACATCCTGGGAAACTAACTTGAATATTATATAATAAATTTGAATATGAAAAATTGACTGTTTCAAAATAAATTCTGGCCCATCCTCCTAAAACAAAATCTTAACGGTTTCACAGTTATTGGACTTTTTCCGCGTATCTGGGTACCTACACAAACCATAGTCACACCTCTGTGGTCATGCATGGTTTTATTTCGATTTCTGGGGCATTAGAAATTAGTAAGATAGATTAGTAAAACGGCGAAATGTAAAAGTGTCACTGGAACTCGGAACAGCTTGACTGTCTCGGTAGAAAAAGTGGTTAGAGCAATTGGGCGAATTCAGAGACATTGTTTCCGGTCTTGGGCAGTTGAAAAGTCAAACATCATTTATATAGGGTGAATAATTTATTTATTTTTCTCTGATATGGCGTCATTCGGATACATATAAAACTGAAAGGAGTTCTGAAAGGATGGCTCTGAATAGAACGGAATTTGAGACTAATCACAATCTTATATTGTTACCAATCACAATCTTCTTCGACCGAGGGAGGAGGCTCAGTGTATCAGCTGATGTCACTGCAGTGCCTCTAACCCGGAGGTCCTAGGTTCGAGTCCTGACAGTGGCAGGAATTTCGATACTAGCTTTTCAGCTAGGTCGAATTCAGTCGCTGTCTGGAGGAGAATTCTAGCGGCCGGCTGCTCTGATCGGCAGTTTTCCGTGGTTTCACCGATCAACACCAGGTGAATGTCGGAGCAGTACCCTAACAAACGGGCCACGGCCGGCGCGTGATCATTTTTCTCCCTTCCTTCTCCTATCCTCACCCCTTACACACACTTACATGCACTACACTATCACACATGCAGGGAGACTGGCCGGGAACGTAGAGTTTGTCCCGGCTGGGGAGGTGTCCCGCTGGTGGAGAAACCTAGTTGGGGTAAAATCCCGCTAGCCGACGGTAGGTCGGCGCCGGATCGCGCCATCCAGTGGGGGAAGATCACCAGGGAAACATTCACAACACTTACGGGACTAATGATCTCGGTAGTTGACGCACCCGGAATAACTAAAAACCAACGTATCCTATAGGACGAGAGAATTTCCTCATTAGTGAAGTGTTTCTACTATAAGCGATCTCACTATACTCTCAAAAGATTGTCCAATGCAGTAGGTAATACAATTTTTAAGCTGTAAATCTCCCAGGTTTAGAAAAGGATCAGTTGTCAGCGAAGTAAATGGCGTATTTTTGCACGTATTATTTCAATTAGTATTAATTTAGAACTTATTTCTGAGATCAATTGTTCTTGAGAAATATCATGAGTTAATTTTTATTATGATTGCTTCATTGAATTCTCGTTTCGTTAGGTTCCACTCATTGTGTGAAACCCAGAAGTTGAATTTCGTCGCCTCTGATAACGGCCCCAGGCGACCCCGCTTCGTTTCTGGTAGTCGCGTTCGTGTCGCTGTTCTTTTCCCGTCTCGTGCGGGAACATTAAAACTGATAAAATTTCGTTCCAATTCATACGATTAATATCGTAGTTATTAAATCTGGAAGAGATTTTAAGATTAGTTCATTGAGTAATAAAATTATGTCTAGACCAATGTTTTGACTATATTTAGCTTTCACCGGGGCTGTAGATATTCGAGAGTAATTTTGTAAATACATTTTGTCTAAAAGAAGAAAAACACTGTATATATAATTAAATATGTTTTTTTTCTTTATCCTACATACTTTCATCTTCACTTCTACATAATTTTAATATTTGTTCGAAACATTTGTTATAGCGTTCAACTAGTTTTTGAATTCTGATGGCAATTAAATATCACACGTGAAGAAGTCCAATTCATGACTGCAGTTTTCATTAGGTCGTCGTCGTTGGAACGTTGACCACGAAGAAAATCATTTAAGCATTAAAACATGTGATAGTCAGGGTGGAAGGTCTGGATTGCAAGGTGAATGATCCAGTTGCGTCCATCCAGAAGACATGATTAGACGTTGTGTTCGTGCAGAAACATTGCAACAACTCTAGGCGACTCAATGTTTTTTAAACATTATAAAGTTTAAGCAAAATCCTGCTGGAATAAGAAACTCATAAACGAATGCGAAATGTCGCGATCACGCGATAATCTCGCTCTCATTTACAAATGGACTTATTTAAAAAACAACCTTCGTAGATTGCCTCATACTTCAGTATGTCATGGAGAAGGGAAACGTGTTGCAATAGTAGTAATTGTAAGAATGAAGAAGAAGAAGAAGTTTGGTGATGTGAAATATACGTTACTTCATACATACTATCTAGACTTGAATACAGCACTGATGAAGGCTAAATATAAAGTAAATCAATGGCTGCAATCTCGCACGGTGTTAATATTTTTACATTAATGACGAGTTGTATACATTTTTGCATTTGTTAGAACAATAGCTTCAAATGATGTCTTATAATGTCACTCCAAAAATTAAAATTTTTCTGAGAAAATGAGATCGAAATTCCGCATTTTTAGAAAAATTCAAACGTTAGTTTCCCCAAAACGGCTCCAAACGTTATCTTTGAACTAGTTGAACTGATAGTGTTAAATACACCGAATAACGTGACATAAACGCCGCATGATGTATTCTTTTGTCTTTTCAAAAATTACACAAATGTATTTTTTAAATATCTTTTATATTGCTAATATTTAAATTACTCCGGATTTTTGCATATAATTGCATTTGTGAGTAGAATTACTTTAGATGATTTCCAATGAACGTTTTACAAAATTCTCACTTCAAATTTCGCATTTACAGTGACGCTTAAATGATATTTCAAAACGGTTCCATATTTTTGAACGAAAATTTTCATATATTAACATAACATAACATGTTATATATTTTCATACATAACATTCATAAAGTCATGTTTCATTTCTACCATTGGGGAACCAAAAAAGGGCGAAACTGTGAAAAATAAGATTTGGGCGGTTATAGATAGCAACTGGTTTACTTACAACTTTTGTAGGTATAAAGCTGTATGCACTGCATAACCTGTCATAAACCGATTTTGCTGAGTTCTTTTTTTTTTTTTTTTGAAAATTACACAATTATATTTTTTAAATATCTCTAGCATCATTAATGTTTATATTACCAGTGATGTTTATACATTATTTCATTTGTGAGTATAAGCGCTTCAAATGATACCTTACAAATCTTCTTGAAAATGTGATTTTCTCAAACAATAAATTCAATAATTTTGATTTTTCAGAAACTCTTTAATGACATTTTCTCAAAAACCGCACCATTTTCGAACTTTCTCGCACTAACTTCGTAAGAAGAGAGAGTTATGTCATCGTGCTCCAGAAAACAGCGAATTTTCCGCAGAGAAACACTTATTGCCGGGCCCTGGTAACGGAAATGTGGATAAATCCCTTTCCTTTATACAGTAAATTACTTCCTCTAACACGTAATCCATTTCTTGTGCCAGAATCCATATTTTGTAGATCCTTGATGCCAAAAAATCGATTGACGGCAAAACCTCCGTCTGTAGTCAACACTAGCGCCTAAACCGTTCAGCTGATTTTCTCCAGCGATATTCCGCGATCGATCTAAACGAACTTGTGACTCTGGAAGTTTTAACAGGATATTTTGATTTTTGAGGGTACTTTACATGAAGCTGCAAAAAATTTTCAAAATTTTCTCAAAAATTGTATATATTTTTTTACATTTTATCTTCAGATAGTTTCAAGGACGCGTATGAGAATGATGCAGATGTCATGTCCGTTGAAATTCCAATTTTTTTTCGAAAATTGCAAAAGGGCAATTTTGGGTGATCTTCCTACAACTGCAATATTGAAAATAGAGGTTTCTTTCCTTAATGAAATCTGTTCCTTAAGGACAGATCTTGAAATAAGGATGTGTACAATTTTTCGAAAATATGTATAGGTTTCACGTAATTTTGCGCGAAATATTGGTAATTTTTAATTTTTAAAAACAATTTCTTTCTCTAAAATAGCACCAAATTCTTTCGCCTAATTTTCTTCTTGAATGTATCAAGGGACGGTAAAAAGTATGGTGCTAGTTCCATTTTCGGCGAACTCCTCCTATTTTCTAATACTTCAAAAATTTAACATTTAAAACTAAGCTCTTTAACAAAGATAACATACAGTGTTTTGGAAAAAAGAGCAGTTTTTATAAAAAAATTCTCAAAACAGCTGCAAATTTTTTCCCGGATAGAAACGAGGCTTAAAAGAATGGTGCAGGTCTAATTTTTGTTGAATTCTCTGAATTGTCGAAAATTGCAAATTTAGAATTAATCCGAGAGAGTATGTAGCACTTCTAGTTCTTCAAACCTTTTTTGTGGGTTAGAGATAAATGCTCTGAATAAATGACTAATGCCATATTGATTAATTCGTTTGATTTTTTTAAATTGCACAAATGTATTTTTTAACTATATTTCACGCCCTTGATATTAACATTACGGTCATTTACATTTCATTACTGCTTTCGTGAATATGCCTTAAACGATTTTCGATGAAGCTTCTCAAAAACTTTAAATTTCTCTGTGAAAATAAGCTCAAAATTGCGCATTTTCGGAAACACTGAATCGACATTTTGACGAGAACCGCTCCAAATTTTTCAGTCAAAATTTGCTTAAGAGACTGTTTTACTCGTCTGTAATAAAATTAAAGACTTTTCAATTCTAATATTAGAGAACAAAAAATTGTGAGAATGTGACCCAATTTCGTTTCGATGAAAATAGCAGCGTTGATGAGGTTGGGGCACGCCTAGACCAGAGATAAGAAAACTCATGCGAGAAAGTCTGTGCCATTCTGTAGCAGCGCTAGTTCGTTAAGAAGGGCCTTCAAAATATAAATTCTGACTATTCAAGATCTTGAAGTAATTTACTACATACAGAAAGAAGAGTTTTCTACGTTTTGGATATCAGAGCCAATACGAGCGTTTCTTTCGAAAAATTCCCATACTTTTTGGCAGCATAATTAGAATACTTTGTTTATACTACGTAAAAGGTTCGCGAAGAAGTAAAAAAAAATCTTACAAGTCAATAATGCATTTCGGAGCTTTCGAGCATAACCTTTATATACATCTTTTGGAAGAGCGCAGGGAGCGAGGAGGCAGCTGGCCACGGGGCTGCGTTCTTGGGCGGCGAGCGCAGCAAGGAGGGCGTGGCGGCCGGGGCGCGGTGTGGCCGGGGGCGGCGGCGGCCAGCGCTCTATTAACGCCCCGGAGAGCGGGGCCGGCGTAAATCCGCGCACTGAGGGCGACGAGGACGGCGAGGATGGTGAGGACGGCGAGGGCGGCGGCGCGACGCTCGCGGCCTCCACTCAAGCAAATGACGTGGAATTCGAAAGTGGTGGGCGCCCGGCGCCGCCGCCGCCGCCGCCGCCGCCGCCGCGGCCGTGGCCAGTGGGAGGATCCCCACATTATTCGCCGGGGCTGTTTGTTTATGTGGCCAGGAGGTGGCCGTGACAGGTTTTGCGGGCCTCCGTGCCAAGTCCGACCGACAATTTGCGGATTGCCCCAAGTTTTCGCGTGTCGCGCGAGCGTGTATCCACTTGCCGCGCAAAAACAAGCGGCTGCGGCGGTGCGAGGGGCGCGCGGGGCCGCGGGGGGCGCGAGGGGCGGCCGCGCCGCTCCGTCGCCGACGCCGACGCCGCGCCGAGGGCGGCGGCGCGGGCGGGGCCGGCGGGGCGAGGGCGCGGCGGGGCGGAGCGAAAGGGGCGGGCCAGGCGGTCACACAATACCACCGGCCAGCGCGGAATGAATTGCCAGAAGAGGCAGCAGCGCGGGCGGCGAGTGGCGGGGGCGGCGGGGGCGGCGAGGGCGGCGGCGGCGCCGGAGAGGCCGGCGCGGGAGAAGAGGCGTGCCCTCATCTGGCGACGGCGGCGATTACAAAAGTTATGGAAACTGCGTCTCTCGAAAACATCGACAAAAAATAAATAAAACGTAAAAAAGGAGAACGGAGGAGGCAGTTTAATCAGCCCGGCTCCTGGAGATTTATTTCTCGTTCCCTGTTTTCAAGGAAGATTTCACTTACGGTTTTTAAAAATGCCGTAAATAGACGCCGTGCTCCGGCGAGGCGCCTGGGCGGCGTGGGGCGGCGCTGGGCGGGCGCTGGGCGGAGGGCGCGGGGTGGAGGGCGCGGGGTGGAGGGCGGGGGCGAAGAGCGGAGGGCGGTGTTGGGGCAAGCGCGGCGTGGGCAAGCTCTTGCCGGGCGCCGCGGGGGCGTCGGATGAGGCATGAGGCTACGGAGAAGAGGTAAAAATAATCGTCGGTGACGGACGTATGACGGAATTGAGGAAATAAGACGAGTGATGACAGCAACTGAGCATTGCTTCCTTTGCAGAAATCTATTTATTTATTTATTTATTTTACGTCAAAAAAACAGTTAGAAACTGCGTATGACGTGCTATGGGGAAAAGTGAATTGTGTGCACATTTTCAAAATTCTGTGATCCCTACACTAAGTCATATACTACTTAAATTTTGAATTTTTGAAAGGGAGGAAAAAAAAACTCCCATGTAATAAAATCTATTTTCAAGGATAAACAAGCAATAAATTTTGAATTTTGAAAGGGAGAAAAAAAAAACAAAAAAACTCCCATGTAAAAAATATATTTTCAAGGGTAAATAAGCAATAAATTTTGAATTTTGAAAGGGAGAAAAAAACAACAAAAAAAACTCCCATGTAATAAAATCTATTTTCAAACATAAATAAGCAATAAATTTTGGCTCTTATTACTTCCTGCCGCGACAACATGGACACGATAATTTGAATAATTGTATTTCCCACTGAATTCTAGAAGACGTGCACAGAAAATGAAGTTATATTTATGTCCAGAAGCAAAACAAGGGGCCATCTCAGCATTTGCTCAATGGATCAGGGAAACTGGACGAAAAACCTGATCGAGATGGGGGTCATTGACCCGGAATCTGTTGTACAATAGTTGTTACAGGTTGTTTATACTCATTTATACAGTCCAAATGGTAAATAATGCATTATGTATCATTGTTAAAATTAATGTTACTTTTCTTGTGATGCTCAGTATAGTCTCTAACTGTATAGAAACAGTTATGCAGCAGAAAAGATTTCACTTGGGATTTAAACTTTTCTATTGAATTTAATCGTTTAATGTTTATTTATTTATTCAGAGTTAAAAGCAGTTACAAACTGACATACTATGAGAAGTGCTCTGGGATCTCTGGTCTAACTCCTATACCATTCAGTTCAAATATAAATACAGGTAGAAACGAGCGTTTCCGGCAAGAATTAGTATGAAAATATACGCATTCCTCGCAATGCTGAACAAAACATACACAGATAGTGAAGCTACATTATGTCCAGAAAAAAAAGGACCCGTCATAGCATTCCTTCAAAATACCTCAGGAATTGAACAAAAGACTTGACAGAAATGGGAGTCATTGACCCAGAAGCAGATGTACGGTCCTTGTTACAGGCGTATTTAGTTTTTACGATTTATGTTTACCAACAACTTAATTCAATATCATTGGTAAAATATATATTACGATCCTTTTTGATGCTCGCTAAATATCTAATTTTATAGAAACAGTTATGCAGCAGAAAGATATTACTTTACACTTTAACATGTGTATCAATTTTAGTCGCTTAATGTCATCTGGCAATGTGTTCTAAAGTAATGTAGTACATGTATTTTATGTGATATTTTTTGTAGTAACCTGTCGATACTGACACCCGATCTTATTGCTTGCAAGGGTTTGCGTGCACTTGCTGGCAGAAAAATATTAACAGCACAACGATCGAACTGGGAGAAATATGTGACAATCACAATTCGGCCACCCAGTGTCACAGAAATATGAAAGAAGATTCGTTCAGTTGTTGAAAAAAAAACATTCAATCCTTTAAGATGACTAGAACACAAAGGACAATTAATCTGTAACCTCGATAAAATAACCAACATTTTAGCGTCTTAATATTCCCTGGCCAGCAACTTAAATAACGACCCTGGAAGACATTCTCGAGAAAAATAAGGAAGTACAAGTACTAGACTTAACATATTGATTTAGCAATGAAAAGTCGTTGGCATTTAACATGAATTAATCCCAAGGTGTTGTCATTTCCAACAATATTGTTCAATTCAAGAGCGACTTTAGATGTAGTCGTTTTGTGGCTTTCAAACACCAGAAAACAGTTGATGATGGCTAAGCCATTGAAAGATGCTCTTGAATTAAACAATATTATAGGCAATGACAACGCTTTGGATTATTTCACTAGTTTGAACAACTGACACAGACAAGCCATACCACGCAGTTTTTACATGGAGAGAATTACAAGATGCCATAAACGCTGTTGGAGACACTGCAGTAGGATTAGACAATATTCCTTACAGCATTCTACGTCCATTTCCAAACGAAATACCTTGCTAAACCGTGTTATACCTTGCTGTCCACCGCCTTAAACATACAAAATAACATATGGTTACAAGGTAGTTACCCCGAAGTCTGTTCAGAAGCGAAAATTATCTCCCTTCTAAAAGTTTGTTTTTTGTTTTGTTTTTGTTTTTAATTTGTTGCGTCGTTGTTGACGCAACGCGTCTCTTAACCCTTGTTGGGCGTTGAGCGCACTTGTTGGAGTAATCCCCCGTTACCAAGTAATTACTATCATTACTGTTGTTGGGTAATTACTGTATTTGTCGACTTTCATCACGTCGCAGTCACTCAGTACCCTTTATCCCTTCGGCCAAGGGCTCGACGCCGTCAGATCCCGGTGTTCCTAGCCGGTCACCCAACCAGGAACTCGCGAGTCTCGAATTCGCTTAACCTTCGTGACTTCACGGAGCGTAGTAAACAAATTCGACTAGCACCGCCGGCTTAAATTTCATCAAGTTGTCAAAGACGCTGTGCCATCTGAAAATTACCGCCTTTTGTGATTGACTTGCTGTCATCGAAAAACACTCGAAAAATAGTCACACTCGATATCCGTGGTGTCTTCGAAGACGCAACCTTCTGAATATTCGTGAATGTGGAAGTCAACATCACTCCACCATCGACCAGCTAGTATTTTCGGAAAACGGCTAGTATTTTTCGACCTGAAAGTGGAATTTAATAAGTCCTGTTGATATAACATTCTAAGATAGCTACATAACTGGCATATCTAAGGAAATCTATCAAAATTCATATCCAGCATACTTAGTGCCTGATCCTTCGCGTCGGGCAGTCTGCCTCAGAACACTACATACTAAAACAAGGGTGTCCAAAATACAAGGACTCAAGGGCCACAACTGAAACGTTTAATATGGTTGCGGGCCATATTTTCATTACTAGGGCGATCCACACTGACATCCGCGTTTTGTTGAACTCGGTAGTTTGCTCAGCTTTTCGCGGACCACAGTAAATGGCACCGTGGGCCGCCAGTTGGACAGCCTTGTACTAGGCGATGGTACACCATAAGGCTCTTTATTAAGTGTTCGTCATCATAGCAATCAACGAGATGTTTGACGGTTTATTATCAATAGGAAAATACAAGTACGAAGATGACATTGCTCTATTCTGTTCAGCCAAGCCTCAAGCAATGGTTTAATTGAAAATGCAAAATTCCATAAATAGTTTGATACAGAACGCGAAAAATATTGGGTTTTGATTTCCAGCAGCTAAAACACATGCATTCACATTCGTAGGAAACGGAAAATATCCATATATCCAGATCTGGCGCTAAATAATGTTCAACTTGCGTAGAATGAAATGGAAAATTCCTGTAAAAAGGCAAACGGAATAAAAGGCAAACGGTTTGGTCATCGACATACATTTAACCTAAAAACAGCATCTAAAGTATACATTGTTTATATGCAGAACAGCACTGAACGTAATCAGGCGTATTTCGCTTATAGATTGAGAAGTAGATAGAGATATCCTACTTCGTCTCTACAAAACTATGGTTATGTTCAATATCGATTATGGGTGTGCTCTGTACGCGTCAGCTAAGAGGTCAAGCTTAAGGAAATTGTATTCTATTTACAATGCAATTCTCCGTTATGCATCAGGAGCGTTCCGGACTAGTCTTTCCTTGAGTCTCTATTATTAAACTAGTACCATGTCATTACATCAAAGACGTCAAACACTACTACTCAGAGGCCGATAAAAGATGTCACTACCTGAGTATTTATACCATTCATCGACGACTCGACCTACGTTGGTAAGGATTTATGCTTGTAGACTTACAGCTACTCGACCAGCCAACATTCGCGCACTTGATATATTTAAGTGATATAATATCATCTGTGTTGAAGTATAAGAGTATAAATCAGTCCAGTCAAATAAATTGACCACCGCCTATTTCCACATATATGTGAAATAACCCCTCAGAGACGGCAGGTGGCAGCATCAACAGTGGAGTGTATAGAATGCGGGTCATGTGGAAACGGAAAACAGTGCAGTAGAGTCGCAAAACAGAAACGGCGCGATTTATCAGACGTCCAAATGGACATGATCATTGACTTTTGGGACAAGGGCGGAAGCGTTGCCGAAACGGCGGAATCTGTAAAATGTTCGTGAGCGGCCGGGTTAAAGTATACCGTGCATGGCGAAATCGTGATGTTTAAATCAGACATTTCAATTGAAATTCTCTCACTCACAGTTGATAAGGCAAATACTAATCAGTAAATAGGCTAAATGCCTCAGTTGCCAAGCTTTTAAACTAACAACAACAACAACAATAATAATAATAATAATAATAATAATAATAATAATAATAATAATAATAATTTTAGTATTTGTCAAATGATAGGTATACGTATCATGAGAACAAAAACAATTTATTGATTCTACAACTCTGGGTAAGCAAGTCCTCTGGCAGTCCTGGCAGGCCATGTTTTTGACACAAAGATATTTCTTGTAAATATCAGCACCAATGCATGATCAATTGCCTAGCAATTAGGAAAAAATGCCACATGTGTAACTTCTTTATGCGACCACATTTCATTGGTAAAAAGTTTTCAATTTATTCCACCTTATAAGGCTTAGAGTTTGAAATAAGTTTTTCTCATGAGCTATTGAAACTAAATAAAAATATTATTAAAATAATATTAAAGCATTTTACAGACTTAATTTCTTTTAAATCTCGGATACCGTTTATTACAATATCTGACAAAATTAAAACTTCAATAATATTGCAAGTATTCTGAGCAGAACTTAAGATTTTCCATTGGAAAATTGTTCAGAAATTTTAAATATTCAAACTAATATTGTTAAAAACGCTTGAAACAAGGAGAACAGCATCTATACTATTTTTCGGTTCACTTTTTTTAAACCTGAGTAAAGAATTCTATTTATTAGATTTTATCGCCAACTATCCTAGGAATTCAAATAGTGAATTTTGAGAACCTCTATGTTTTTCAAAAGTATAAAAGCGTTCATATCAAAGCCACTGTGACTCATTAAAAAGCCCCCTGCAACTGCTCATGGACATACATACATACATACATTTATTTGAATTGCAATTGGGTATGACCCGGTGGCAGTTACTTACAATGTGAGACTTTTGAAAAAAACTTTTGAAATGTAATGTGAGACTTTTTCAGAAAGCTGGTTTTGAGTCCGAAACGGAATATTTCATTCGACAAAGCTATTCATTTGAAATTGCATTTTGGGCATTCTAAAATCATTCCGTTTAAACTCTCATATTCAATATAGAATGAAATACCCATGTCAGCAATTAACTCTGCGAATCTCATATGAGCCTCTGGAAAAGATCATTTCCGACTTCTGACAGCACAGCTCCTTCACATTTCAGCCGCTCGGTACCATGCGTTAGAATTTCAGAGACATCCTCTCGACACCACTTTGTCTTTTCCTCGACCAAAGATCATAAAACGCCCCTAGGGAGACGCTCTAAGCGATCAATCACATCAGATCAATCCTGTCAACGGGAGCTGCCGGCCGGAGATGTCGCGGGCGAGAATGAAAAGAAAATCCGCCATTATCGCTGGACTACAGCTCCCGGAGGGAACAACTCTCACGCCAAGCAAGCGATGCCAGTTGCGAGAGGGAGACTTCCCGTCAGTTGCTTTCTTACGATCTCACCCCAGACTTGCGAGATCAATGACTGAGGAATCGCTGAAATGTTCGCGCAGTGAGTTCTCTGGCAAATTCTTCACAAGGCGTTACCACCCGTTTCCATCAGTGACCTGACAGTTGCGAGCTCGTCGCCTTCGCTTTTCGTGTCCATGGACGTGGAGCAATTGCGGCTTCGGGAGGGACCAGCACATTGCCACCCAAAGCCGGGTACAAGGAAGGAAAGACCCTCAGCTCAGTTCGTTATGTAAGATGCGTCTATGCAAATAACCAGTAATTACTCGGAAGAAATGACGGAAACGGGCGATCAGAGAACCCAATCTCTCGATGATTTCCAAGCCAGCTGCATCTTCGTCAACCTAGCCATTAACAATTTGTTTATATCAAAAATTTGCTATTGCAGGAAACATTCCGTTCTGGAAAGCTTCAGTTAATAATCCGTACGTATAATCAGTTGATACCCTACATACGCCGCTAACGCATGCGTTTTCTTTTAAATTATTACGGAAAATTATTCCAAGTATGCGCACGCCATCAGAATCGGTAATAGTGGCCGCAGGTTCTTCTTGTCGGTTCTTGGCAAAAAATGAACATCATGTCTGACGTCTTGTTACTCTCCGAATTTAATGGTAGTGTGACGTCGTGGAAGTAACCACACAGACATAAAAAGTATATTAAGTTTTATTTACAAAATGAACAAATAATTAAATGAAACTGTTCCGTACACACACACTTGCCGGTACTTCCCGACCGCCAGTCGGAGTCGTACAGACCTGTAGACACATCTCATTTATTTGAAAGACCCCCTCGAGTGCACGCTCCTATCGCGCCACTCCTGTGACTTTCGTCACCCGTGCAACGCACGAAGACGCTCCAACATGGGCTTGAATTTTGCGCAAAGCGCGAGGTTTTCAAGAACAAAGCCCGCCGGGGTGAGCGAGTCGGCCCAATTTCTACCCGCCGGCTAACCTCCACTGACCACCGTTAAGCGTGGGAGGGAGGTTTGCATCTACCACGTGACAACTAGCTGCAAGGCCAGCAAAGTCAGCGTCACCTCATTCTAAACATACCTGTAACTTCCACCACCGTGGCTTATAGATACTCAGCTCTCAGGTATCTGAGCCTTCCGCGTCCTCCTCCCGAACAGAAGAGCCAACGTGACGGTACACTAGCATAGTAAGCATAGTATCACTTCGAGATACAAAAATAGCATGAAGATTCAGAATTGCAACGCTGATTATTGGCAACTTTAAATAAAAACAGGCAAAAAAGACATCATGCAGATGAAAAGCAAAAAGAAGAAAGGTCGTGTAAAATGCTAATTTAGGAGTTAATTATCTTTATACAATCATTGAAGACCTTAGAACAATAAGGAGCACGGAACTCAACGCTTTCATCGATATTCTTTACAAATAATTTCTTAATAATGTACTATATATTACGTTTTTAAAATCTTTTATAATTAGGGGCACTAGGAGGAATATGACCACGTTAAATACCGATTTCCAAATGCTAATAAATATCACATAAAATAATTTATAAGAGATAACATTTTGTACGGGAATTAAGTCTAAATCTCCAGTAAATATAATTGTTAAAAAGCGTGAGATTAAGAACACTTGAAAACCTAGACATTTTCGATCCCGAGTTATAGAAAAACTATTTGCAACGGTAAACTAACTGCAGATTTGATTTTTCTGCATTGCTAACCATACAGTAACTCAAGGGGCCATCTCAGTATTTGCTCAATGGATTGGGGAAACTGGATAAAAACCTGATCGAGATGGGGGTCCAGACCCGAAAGCTGAAGAACATTATTTGTTACAGGCATATTACGTATTTTTTAAAATTATGCAATACAAATGTAAACTAATTCATTACTCTATTTTATTGTTGTAAGTAAACATAAGGAAACAGTTATGCAGCAGAAAATATTTCACTTTTAACATAAATTTGTGTACCAACTTTCATTTGTTTAATCTCATCCAGCAA
Source organism: Teleogryllus occipitalis (assembly GCA_011170035.1). Classification (NCBI taxonomy): domain Eukaryota; kingdom Metazoa; phylum Arthropoda; class Insecta; order Orthoptera; family Gryllidae; genus Teleogryllus; species Teleogryllus occipitalis. The sequence goes on from BLKR01009986.1 coordinate 59,224, forward strand.
TGCATTGTAAAGTATCGTACATGTACTGTATGTGGATTTCTTGTAATGAGCTGTTGATACTGTCACTTGATGAACGTGATTTCTACGACGTATGATGAAATCATAAATATCAATATTGCATGAAAATATGTTCCCGCCATTACGTAAGTCAGATTTGATAAATATTACAGATTCGTAAATAAATAGGCAAGGCAATGGTAAGATCCCAGGCTCAATGAAAAGAGGCTTGCAGGGATCACGTGGATGACATTTTTTCATTATTCGTATAATTTTCTTTTGCAATCTAAATATCTGGGCACTAAAGGGTGAGCTTCCCCAGAATATTATGCCATATCTCAGACGGGAATGTACATTTGCAAAATACACGCAATGAGCTGCATGAAGGTGTAACATAATAAATATTAGTATTTAATTCTGATACGTGCACATTCCATTTGAGGTTGGACTGAATTGAGGGACCTAGAAATTACTCTAACATCAGCTAATTGCATATCGTTCATTTTCAATGCATGCGATTGCCGATTTGAAATGCAAAAATGCATTGAAAGCGTTTTCCTTTCTTATCTATTAATTTGTTATTATGAAACCTATTTGAAAGTCTGAAATTGTACTATTTATTGCAACTGTTTTGCAAAGAACATTAGCGTCATCAGCACACAGAGCTGTTCTTCCATTTTTAATGTACGAGGACATGTAGCAGAAAGGACAGGACCTACGAGAATTGGAAAGATAAGTAAATAAGTGTCCTTCCGTCCCAGTACGGTATTTCTACTCTTTGAGTTCGATGTTTAAGGTATGAATTCTATACCACATGTAATTTAGGGCAATACAACGAATTTCATATGTAGGTAATTTTGAGAGCAAGATGTTGTGGTCAATTACGTCAAAAGCTTTCGAAAGATTTAAAAATATTTGAATGGGTGCTTCATTTTGGTCCATCCAGCACAATCTTTAAGAAAAGAAAAAATGGCAGTTTCCGTAGCTTTTGATTTTCTAAAATCGTGTTGTGAATCAGAAAACGCTTCGTTTTTATCACTATTTTCACGTAATATTCAGAAAAGAGGCACAGGTTCCCACTGTTCCCACTCGCTGCACACAATCTCGTCAGGCTAGGAAACACTCGTTTATTTTCATTAGCGCCAACGCAGGAAAATTTCATGTCACATTCCGGGGAGGCCAAAGCTACTTTACGGAGCAGAGGCAACAAAGCACATCTCCGCTCTGGTTTCATCCTTACATTGCCGCGTTAACAATTCTAATTAAATTGTGAGGAGAGTTAAATGACTACTCAACAACACATCTATTTTACTGGAGTGTATACACATACACACATTTAAAATGAGAAACACACTATAAAAAAGGCAAATAAGAAAATATTTTAGATTTTGGGGAAAGGAGCTACGGTATTCGTTCTAACTTAAGAGGAGTTGGAGAATTAATTTTCTACCCTTTTAGTATCTATTAAGCAGCCAAAATCATTTGTGAAAAGTGTCCTTTAGGAGCCGGATGTTGCTTTCCAGAGTCAGTGAGAGTATGCCAATGTAGCTCTAATCTCAAACTGCAACTGAAGTGTTGAGTTTAGTGATTACAACAAAATAACTAAGCAAAACGGATGGTCTTATTTGTCATGTCATATTTGCTGCAACTGATTGCATACATTGGAGTAGTTGATTGGTAGCATATTTCACAAGGTAACGTACGATATTGTACTTTGGAAATGAAAGTGATGTAATTTTCCAGCCACGCACAAACTTTCTAGATAGCTATTTATTCAAAGATTTTCAGCCATATTATTTTTTACTTCCAAGAACGTAAGGTCCTTAGTGTGATTGACTTGCGCATGTACCATTCCGTTACAAGAATGATCTTTACTAGATACCTGTTAGGAACAGATTACTAAATAATATCAACATTTGTTTTTACTTTCAGGCATAAATGAATTCGTATGAATTTTGATCACACCCAATGACACGTGTTTCAGAACTTATTAAAGAAAAAAACGTTTTTTGCAAACTTGATATATTGATTGTCCAAAAAGAAAGAAAAGTTTCTGGAAATGTTAAATTATTTACTGAATAAAATAAAAACCCCATAAAAAACCTCTGTAAAAAAATTCTTGATTTAATTTAACCGTTATATATTGCTATGTTTTATGCCCTTATGTACTACATCTATTCGATTTCCTATCTCTGTAATTAATCTTTGTAATGTAATAATATTTCTAAATACTGTTGTATATATATATATATTACAAATGGTTTGATTGGAAACCAATACAGAACTCTTATCGCATTTGTAGTTTTTTAAGTTTTCTAAATAGTTTTCTTATCTGAAGAAGCAAAACGAAGACTTGACAGACCCGAAGACTTGACTCATCTCAATGCATGTCGACGCGCTGAATCCGAAATTGAAACTAGAATTAAGCCACCACATTCCAGTTTTCTTTAAATTGCAAAAAACATCGTGAAATTTACAATCTACAATTTCACGGTGGGTTTTCAAGAATTAAAAAAAACTGGAGGGTGGTGGCGAATTCTGCCTTCAGATTCGGATTTACCACATCCACGTACATTGAGAAATATGTGTCAAGCCTTTGGATCTGAAAACTTATTACTTTCTCATACATATACGTATATACGGATTAATATACGTAGTACAGAGAAATGTGCGGAAATCTATTTCGATATATCAACGGAAATATACTTTTTGGGGTTCCCTGATACTGTAAAAGTGTTTTTTAAACACGTCCGTCCGTCCGCCTGTCTGTCCGTCAGTGAACAGTACTATCGCCTAAACCATACGTAGGGTCTTTTCAAAATAGAAAAAAACCTCTGTCCATTCCGCACTTGTTGAAACACTGAAATTTTGAAAAACATTCTTTAAAATTTGGGGGTACTTTACATAAAGCCCCCGGACATTTTCAAAATTTTCTCAAAAATGGCTCCATAAATTTCTTGTAAGATTAGAATAAAGTTCACTTATGAAGATAGCATAGGTCCGATTTTCGCGGTTAACTCTCAATTTTCGAAAATTGCAAAAGTTTGAATTATTTTTGCTTCCTACAACTACAACATTGAAGATAGAGTTTTTTCCGTCAAATAAAAATTGTCGTCCATAAATAGTTCTTACATAAAGATCATTTAGACTTTTTTGAAAACTTTCGTAGTTATCGGGCAATAGAGCGTGAAATATTCGCAATTGAAAAACAAAAAAACAAACAAGATGTTCTGAAAAACGGGACCAAATGTTTTCTTTAAATTTTTGGTAGAGTTATTACCAAATTAACCCTATACGATGACATAAACGCCATATAGCTTTAATATTTTATTTTCTAAAAAATTACAAAAACGTAATTTTTTGACTTGTCTCTCACATCGGTAATATTTACATTAGAAGCGATTTTGTAGGATATTATTTTATGCGTACACGTGCTTTAAATAATGTGAAATACACTTTCTTGAAAACTCAACAGTTTTCTGTTAAAATTAGCTCAAAATTCCACATTTTCAAATTCCTTCATATGCCATTTTCTCAAAAATGGTTCCAAATTTTTGCATCAAATTTTTCCAATAGATAGTGTTAATTGTACTGTTTAATGTGGTGTAAAGTTCAGTTTAGTCTATACTTTTGTTTTTTCAAAAATTACTCATATGTAATCTCATATGTAACTTCATATGTAATTTCAATATCTCTCACGCCGTTCATACGCACATTTGAATGGATTTGTATACATTATTGTATTTGTAAGTCAAAGGGCTTCAAATGACTACAAATCAAGTTTTTCGAAAACTCAATAGAGTCCTGTGAAAAAGAGCTTCAAACTTCGTATTTACAGTAATGCTTAGTCGCCATTTCGTTAAAAACGGCTTCAAAATTTTCAATGAAAATTTCTATTTAGAACGAGGTTTTATTCTTCTTTAATATTCTTGTAATATTTCGGTTGTACTATTAGGAAAGCAAAAAGTTGAGAAAATATCAACAAAAAATATGTACTACTTTGGGTGATGATCGTTGGCAGCTGGGCAATGGAGCAAGACCTTAAAGCCAGACCACACGAAGGAAATTAGAAACATTTGCTACGAGAAGGTCTGTATCATTCTGTAGCATCTCTAGTTTATTTTGTAAGCCTGTGTAGATATAATAATATCATTTTTTCTATTTAAACTTCAGTATGTCATTATCGTTGAGAACTTGGCATCGTAAAACCGCTATATCCGCATGGATCGATTTACCTTTAATACATTGGACAAATTCTGTGGGGGTATCGTGAGTTACTTTCGGGTTAAAAATAAATGCATTGCCTAATATTACATGAAGACGTTTCGACAAATACTTTTATTTTGAGAAATTTTTTGTTGAACTATGGTAAACGATTCTTATTTAATAGATAACTAAACGCAGATGACAACTGGATATATTTCATAATCCTGCTATGCTTTCCTTCACGGAGAATTTTAGGGCGCAAGGTATAAATGTTTGCGCAAGGTGTAAAAGAGCTCTCAGAGAGCAACTGTTGTTATTATAGTTGTCAGAACTGAATGTCCTCACAGACCGATCATGTCCATGATTACACTTCCGACATGGTTGAATTGTAGATGATTTTCTTCTTGTGCACCATACCTATTTCCAACACTACTAATTCGATTTGACTGAAATATACCTTATAGGGAGTAACAAAACTGTGTTTCAGTAATATGTTTCCTTAATTACAACATTAATTACCTGACTGAAGCGGATTAGAAAGGAATACGATGGAGGATTTAATTTTGTGGAACAAGTTGTCAGATATTTTTTACATTTCCACAAACGTAACAAGACACACTGAATATTTTTAATGTGAAATTTTAAAAAAACTTTACACTTGAAGCTTGTGGCCTGTAGCAAGAATGGACCCTGCGCTAAGATGTAGCTGGCTCACCAAGATTATATGAATGATGGAGAAACAGAAAAATGAGTCAGAAGAAACGGGAATGTTCCGACAAAAACCGGCGCATACCTACTTCAATCACAACAAATCTCACAGTGAGTGAAGGGTATTTGACTCGTGGTACTCAAACCAACCAGCAACGCATGGTACAATATAGGGTGGAAAACCGACTGAGATGCTTCAGGGCAACAACTATTCCCGCCACTTCAGCGAATCCCAACCGGGAGGTCCCTGAGTTCGAGCCACGACGAGGGCACAGTCTCGCTAGAGAGCTAGGTCGAATCCAGCGCTGTTTAGGAGAGAATTCTAGTGGTCGCCTGCTCTGGTCGCAGGTTTTCGTAGTTTCATTTGTCAATAGCAGGAAATGTCGAGCAAACGTACTTTGACCAAAGGGACTTGCACCGATACTTTCATCCTCCTCCTTACCCTTCTCCCGTTACACACACAGGCATACACACACACACACAAACATATACTACACCACACATGACGATAGCGTAGAACTGATCCCGGCTGGTATGGTGCCCTCCTGGCGAAAATTCCTGGACGGGAAACTCTGCAAGCGAATGTATAGGTCGGCAACGGATCATACGTTCAATTGGAGAGCAACATCGCCACCTCCCAGAATATAACATGCACTACACTTACGTGATATGGAACCATAGCAGTTGACGCGTCCAGTAACAAAGTGATCAATCAAACTGAAGGTGGAAAGGTAGCGCGGGTGGGTGGGGTGGAGCGTGGCGAGGACGGGGGTTGCGGGGGGGCGGGGGCGTCGACGAGGGCTGCGGGGCAGCGAGGGAGAGACTCCTCGTCCGAGCTCAGCCCTGGATTAGGGCGGAGGCGCCGCCCCATTATTTTTGCGGCCACCGGTGCGGGGAAGGGGCACGTGATTACGGCGCGTTTTAACAGCGCGAAAGGAGCTCCAAGAACACATGAGGAATCTGCGGGCGCTGCGAGGGTGCATGAAGGCGGGGGCGGGGAGCATGTAGGGCGCGAGACGAGGCGGGGTGCCATACCGTTCTGTGGCTCACGCAAGGCGTTGCAAGAAATAAAAAGAGAGCGCTAAACGAAAATGGCGTTGCGAGTGGGCCAGGTGGGCAGGGCAATTGGCATTGAGGGAAGCGCGTGGCTCGCGGATCCGAAGGGAATAAAGGCGCCCGCACGGGAGCCGGAGCGGGAGCGGGGGCCGGAACGGAGCGGAGACTAAGGAAGCACGAGGGCAGGGGAGGCGGCCGTGGCGCGGAGCGGAGCGGGACGGTGCGGGGCTGGGCGGGGCGGGGCTGGGCGGGACGGAGCTCCAGCAGAGCGAGTGGCCGCCGGCGTCTCTGGCGCAATCCGCTTTGAAGCGCCACCTCAGCCATCCGCTCCGCCCGGCGAGGCCCCACCCCACTCCGCCCCCTCCCCGCCCTGCCGCGCGCCCTCGGCCGACACCGCGGCAGCGCAGCCGCCCCCCCCCCACCGCCCCCACCGCCCCTCGCCGCCCGAGGCCAGTGTTTATTTGAGGGATGTCGGGCGGCGCACAGCCGTCCTCGCTAATTCCCCACCAACACATTTTTCCAAAACACTTTTTTCCTATTATGTGAGGACCCCTGTTTTTTTATCCTTGAAATCTGCGACTCATACCAATGAATTTTAAACGCCAAGAGGTACTTCCATGCGAAAGAGGGGGGACAATTAAGTGAAAAGCATTAAAGGTTAAGTAAAGGAAGATTTAGATTCGGTTTGCTCCCGAAAGATCCAAACTAAAATAACATTAACTTAACACATATTGCGGAAGGATTTTGGCGAACGTTCCCTGGACGCAGGGCGAAGCCGCAAGACGCCCTTCGACCCGCCCCCTCGCGCCCGTTCCGCCCCCGCTCTCCCCCTCCCCGCTTCCGCGCCCGCGGCACGTGCACCACCAGTCCGACGGCGCGGTCGAGCGGTGGTCAAAGAGGGGCGGGCGAGGGCGGGGCGGAGCAGGGGAGGCGCGATCGGAAGAGCGGCCGAAGGAGACAATCGAGGCACTGAGCCGGCGGCGATGTTCCTCTAATTCAAATGGCCTCGCGCTATCTGCGGAACAGCGGGGCCGGCGGCGCGGCGCGGAGCGTCCATTGCCGAACTTGCAGCCCTCAAACATTGACAAACGGATCGGAAGGCCCGAGCATAGCCCGCCCCCGCCCCCAACGCCCCCCACCCCTCTCCGCTCCCGATCGCTCCTTCGCCTCCGCCTGAGTCTTCCTTCTCATCCCGCGTCCGCCCCGCCCCCGGTGCCGCCCACGCACCGGCCACGTCGCCGCCCGCCCCACCCCAACGTCCCTCGCACGCTCCGTCTCGCCCCTCCCCGCAGATATTGTTTCGTCGTTTGTTTATGGGCGCGCGAGCGACATCGGGAGTTGGCGCGTCGCCCGCTCGCTCGCTCGGCCGGCCGGCTGCCCCCGCCCCTCCGCCCCCGCCGGCGCCGTCGCCGCCTCCGACCACCTTGATCGGCGCGCTGTTTGCGGGGCGGACGCAGCAAATCACGCGAGGAAGCGGGGGCGGGGGCGGGGCGGGGCGGGGGCGGGGCGGCGCGTGGCCGCCGGTGGCCGCTCCCCTTTCGCGTCGCGCGCCTTGCAAGACGGCCGGGAGGAACGGGGGCGCGGCGAGCGTGGGGCCGGTGGGCGACGGCGCGGCCTGTTTGTCGCGGGCGGGCAAACACGCCTTAATTAGGGCCGTCGAATATTCCCGGGCGGGCGGCAAGGGCGAGGGCGTGGGCGAGGGCGTGGGCGGCGGGAGGCGGGGAGCATCAGCAACGCGCGCGCTCCCCCGCCCCTCCTGCGTGCGCGTCCGCGTCCGCCTCCGCCTCCGCGTGCGCCTGAACCGCTGCCAGCGCTGGGCCGGAGGGCGCCCTGGCCCCGCCTGCACCAGCGCCCGTCGAAGCCGTCGCCGCGGAGCGAAGCGGTGCGGTGCGGTGCGGAGCGGAGCGCGACGGCGCGTCGTGCGGGCGGGCGAGACAGCGAGCACCGAGGGCCGACGCGGCCTGCGCCGCTGCTGCGGGGGTGGCGGCGGGGGCGGAGGTAGAGGCGGAGGCGGGGCGTCGCGCCGAGGAAGCAATGCGTCGCAGCCGCCGGGCGACTGTTTGTTCTGGCGGTGCCGCCCCCGCCTCCGCCCCAACCTCCGCCCCCGCCCCGCCTCCCGACCGCGGCGGCCCCACCCCTTCCCTGGCGAGCCCGCGTCGCGCAGCCGCCATATCCATACAGAACCGGAGCTGTTGTCCCCGCAGCCGCCGCCGCCGCCGCCGCCCGTCTGTTGATTTAGTTGTTAGTCAACAGCGCGCCCGGGCGGTGGTGACGGCGGGCGAGAGCGGGGGTGGCGGCGGTCGTGTCGAGCGGGTTGCCTACAATGACGTCACGGGCGCGCGGCGCGGCAGCTGCTGTGCGGGCCGTGGGTGCGGAGGAGGAGGCGGGGCGCGCAGCACGAGGGAACCGTAATGAAGCGAGGCAACGCGAAAACGGGCGTCGCGCAGCCCAGGGCGGGGGCGGGGGAGGGGGCGGGGCGGCGCTTGCCGGCCGGCGCTGAATGATGTGCAGGCACATGCACCATGCATTCCTCCAGTTCTCTTTCATTTTTTTCCTCAGAAACACTAGAAAATGGTCTTCACAGTAGTGAAGTATGAAGTATCATACAGTATGAAGTATCATACGCTCTTTCTTTTAAACAGAAAGTATTACTATTATGTTACAAGCAGGTTTATTTGTCCCATCGCCGGTGTCGTGGAGTTTTTCTAGAAAATGTGGAAGAAACGTAGTTGTTGCTAAATATTCATCGTTCTTATATTTTGAAGGAATTAAGGTCCATATTCATAAACAGGCAAATCTTGTAACAATTTAGCCTGAAACTGTTTCGGGTTATTGTTTCCTATCATCCGAAGTAAACTTTAATGTTAAAAATGTAGTAAAAATTTAAAATAATTTATAATACAATAGAAATGATGAAATTATGACAGCTGTCATATGTCTAGTAAGTTCTCACCTGTCACAACTTCTCCATTTTTCTCTAAGTATATGCTGTGCACATTTTCTTAAATAATGATATACTCACCCTAATCGAAATGGATATTGAACTATGAATACAGGTGGAACCGCGCGTTTTTTAGCAAGAATTGGTATAAAAATATCTCGTGTAATAAAATCTATTTCCAATGGCATATCAGGTACAATTTCATTCCTAGTGCTTTGCGGGAAGAAATCGAATTACTGCCCCGAGAAAATGCAGCATGATTATTTGAATATCTACATTCCCCACAGAGCTCAACAAGAAGTACACAGACAGTGAAACTACATTCATGGCCAGAAGTAAAACAAAGGGACATATCAGTATTTGCTTAAAGGATCAGGGAAATTGGGCGAATATCCTGATAGAGATGGGAGTCATTGATACAGATGCTGAGGTACAATTCTTGTTACAAGCATGTTTAGTTTTTACAATTATACAATATATATGATAACTAATTCACTGAATATCTTTGTTAAAATCAATATTACATTACGTGTTTATGCTCGGTATAGTATCCAATTGTATAGAGGCGGTTATGAAGCAGAAAATATTTACTTTGGCACTTAAACTTGTTATTTGTAATTCAATTTTAATCGTTTAATGAGATGTGGAAAGGTGTTGTAGAATAACATACATATATTGGACACGATTTTTTTGGTCGTGAACTGTTATACTGACAGCTGATGAATATTACTACGTCCAGTGTTATAGTTATTGACATTTGTATTCTATGAAAACATGTTTCTATTCTTATCTTCCTTACAAAAATCACTGATTACAATATCTTCCCCACAATCAAGAGAGAACACAATGGTACAATTTCTTCTTAATAAAGGGATGCTTACAAGAATCACGTGGGTGAGATTAGTCTATTATTCGTAGAATCCTTTTCTATATTCTAAAATCTGAGAGGAATTTCCCCCAGAATGTTATGCTATATCTCAGGCAGATATGAACAATCGCGAACACAACGAGCAGTTTGAAGAATGACTGAATTTGAAATCATTTTCGTCGTGTGGCATAACGAAGATAATTTTGTGTTCAATTCATTTAAATGGACGTTCCTTTTGATGCTTGACTGAATTGATCGTCCTTAACATCAGTCAGGTTACATCGTTCACTTTCCAGAGTGTAGAATCGTATATTTCAGCTGGAAAACTGCAATAAAACCATTTCGCGTTCGTTTACTATTAATTTGATATTATGATCCCAATTTGAAACGCCTGATGTCGTACTATTTACTGTTTCTTCATTAAAAGGGTATTCATATCATCGTAGATTTTTATTTTCTAAACTCATTTTGGTAATCTGAAAATGCTGATCAGATTCAGATATTTCGATTTGTCACATAATGCAAAAGACATTCTGGGGACGAAATATTCTACAATTTCGTTGTTTACAGATCCCCGTGAGCTCTAAAGCAGATGCAGTTCGTAAAATACCACAACAGAGATTATAAAACACTAGCGAGCTTTGGCAAGTTTCTTTAATTCCTTCATTTAACTGTTAAAGAAAAATTAGTTATATTTCTTCGTTCTTATGCGTACGAATATTGTTAGTATGGATCGGTCCAAGTTTGTGTTTGACGTTTGTCGACGTATAGGTCCGACATTCCCAGGTTGTGTACCATTTCTAACAACGTTTTTTCAGAGAGACGAAAATCATTCTCTAAAATTATTAAATAGTCATAAAAGTAAGTGAATCAAATGCTCACTGTGAATGTGTGAAAGTAAATTATAAAAGCTAATTATGGAATACACTCACCGTGTAAGTACAATAAATATGAAACTAGTTTGTATACAACGCTCATGTCTGATTCACTATGACTCAGTCTGTATTACCATGGGAGCTACTCAAACTATCTAGGTTAGTAATTAGTTCGTTTTATATGGCGATTTCCTCTCTCAAGTGTCCGTTAATAATTGGTTGGTGTGGTCGATGACATTTCGCCACGTTCACGCTGCTACTTTGCTGTCTCTCTCTGTCTGTATCTGTCTCTCTCTCGGTTTCTCTGGTTCTCTCTGCATGTCTCTTTCTGTCACTCTCTGTCTCTCTCACTGTGGTGTCTGTCTCTGTGAGCCTCTCTCTCTTTGTGTCTCCTCAATAAATCCTCCTTTTTGTTAAAAGATACTGCATCTTTAGCCACTAAACGAAACACCGTTCACGGTTCACGAATCCAGAATGTTGGAATATTTTAATCCATAAAATAAAATACAATGAAGTCAGAGAAACAAAATGTTCATGACTTCCCTTTTTGTCAAATAACCTATTGCATTTGCCATGTGGGAATATTTTCCCAATACTGCACTAACGAACAAACTTGCCAGCACTTGCAATTCTGTCTGGGGCAACTTCTGGGAAGAAGCGTTCCCAGTACTTGCGAGTCGCAGTGCACGATACTTGCCGAAGAGGAGCAAGAACACTGCCCCGTGCATTTACATTTGCAATGTTGGTAGCCCAAGCGAATTTCTAGTTATTTCTTGCGCATGCCAGCATTAGAAATCAAAGTCTGTTGTTTGCTACGAAACCTCACCGGCCTGAACACCCTCGAAAGACGCATGTCGAACGAAAAAATGCAAATTTAAATAGTAGATTATATCTGAGTGATGCGATTGAAGATTTGCAGTTGCAAATGTGGGTATTTTGTAACTAGGCAATGCCTGCTTCAGTGAGTGGAACACCTCTGGCGCATCCGCTGGCGATCTCGAGAATGTGGATTTCCCAACTCGAGAGAGAAGGAGAGACAGAGGGAGAAAGGAGAGGAGGACAGGCAGCCGGAGAGGGATAGAGGGGAACAGAGAGGGAGAAAGTGGAGCGAGCGGGGGAGCGAGAATGGTGTGAGGGTGTGAGGGGAGAGAGGGGGAGAGAAACGGGAGAGAGGGAGAGCACTGGTGGAGAGGGGGAGAGAGGGGAGAGAAAGGGTAGACGGGAAAGTGGGGGATGAGGGAGAGAGAGAGATTGGTAAACTGGATTAATACATTTATCAAAGGCCATACACAGTACGTCAAGTTGAAACTTGGGTAACATTAAGGGGTAACATTTGGAGTAGCGCAAGGCGCCATGGAGTATACCATATATACTACTAATACAAACTACTCAATAGCATTGTATTCATAGTCTTCATGATCTACATCGTAGTAAATAGTAAATCTTGAGTCAAACTCTTGCAGATCTCATTTTCTTCAGAAGAATATCAAGGGAGGAAGCTGCATGGCAATATCGAGACACTCATTACGAAGGCTTGATAATCCAATAAATCATAATGAATGCTTCCGAAGGAACAACTATAACATTTACTTATGCAATTGTGCTCTCAGAGCAGCTGATACCATCCACAGGTAGCTTCAAGTCCAAGGAATAAGTTTATACGTCGTTGGATCAATACGTGTGAATTCCGAGAGCTGTTAAAACCCATATATAATTGAAGAAGTTCAAAGTATTTTAGAATGCAATGGAAGAAATTTGCTTCAGGCTAGAAAATACGCCGTACATAGGTAAATATAGCTACATATAAAACTCAGAAGAAAAAGCAACAAACTGGTGTGGGAAAATTTTCATTTGCAAACAGAACGATCCGAAATAATATCATCTAACCTATATTTTTAACTTAATGTTCTACATCAAATATCAGATTAAAATTATTTAAAACAATCATGTTAATTATTAGAAGTAGTGTTTAAATATATTTTTTAAATTGTTAAAAGCTCAGTTATTTTACGTGGCATTGTAAGTGTTAAATATTAGGAGTATGAGTAAAAGCAGTAGCGAAGTACCATACAGGATGGTCCTAAAAGATATATTGTAACGTATTGTATTAACAAGCTATCAAACTCTTTACTTGTTATTAACTAACGGATCAAACTATTTATTTGTAAATACTTATCAATACTTATGTAAATATCTGAAGCTCGTGTCTTTGATTGCTGTTGTGTTCCCACGACGACACGATATAATCGTCAATAGAGTTTTAATTGATACTAATTTTTAGAAAGAGTCGGAAAGGTTTTAGGACTTACGTTACTGAATGTTGCGTGTACTATAATGAGACTTGTAATTTATATATCCTTTTCTCGGCAACTGTAAATGATGTCTGTTTCCTGAGATCCGTGGTTTCGAGGTTACTTGAAAGACTATCTCACAAATTCGACAGCATGCGTTTCGTGACGGACGCTCTTAAGCGGCACAAATTGTCCAATGTGCGCAAATTTCTGCAGGAGGTGGAGTGCTGACAAATTTGTAGTTGGGTTACCGACACAGAAAGGTATTATTCGAGTATTACTACAGATTTTTCATTTGACACAGCAGGTTTAAACATTATTCTCATTTTGAACCTTGCGTCTTCTCACGAAAAATCGCAACTACTTGGATCCAGGTCGGAATCTTCCGCTGTTCCCTCAAGAAGAGATGGTCTGCTGCTAGCGAAGGAGACGTTGCTTCGTTACGAGAAACCACGGAGAAAAAAGAATACACCCATGCATCCCAGAAGTAGAGAGAAAACGGAATAGAGCATCGTGATTCTGAAATGAACTAAATGTTGATTCTGTAGGATGTACCCCGTTTCCAAATCACAAGCGTGTTACTTAAATTGAACCGTAACTGGGTCTGGTTCTCCGACCACGAGTCAGTGTGGGGATGGAATTCTCTCAGTCAAGGTAAATTTCCGCGCAGAGAGGGGTGAATTTTAAATTCTCAGTTAGTTAATGCCAGACTATTAGGAACATTTACTGCATGTATATTTTATGAAAAGAATGATGTAAATTGAAAGATATACTTTACTAAGTATAAGAGTTTCGAGTATCTTGGGCCACAGTGTACCTTGGTCCGTCATGGGTAAAATTGCATTGTCAAAGGGAATTTATATTTTGGAGGCAACACTGGCTTGACTGTACTGCTGGAATATCTTTCAGCCAACTAACACGAGCTAATAAAATTCTCCATAGAAAAGTTACAAGAAGCAATCAAATTTATTCAAAAGAACATATATTCTGCACGAACAGCAGTAAAACAATGCTATTTTTTTCACTCAGCGCTCTAGGGGTATTTAGATTACCACATAGAAAGTTGAGTTGCTGACCTGTCATTCAAAAATAACTGTTCGATTTGGAAGGTTTTTCTATGAAAGAAGAGCAGAAGTTCTACGAGTCTATTTTCTCACTGCAAGCTTGATACTATATGGTCACTCAAGGAAGATAAAAAAATAGCATATCAATTTGCAAAGGCGAGCAACAAAATATATGTCGATTCTTGGGCTCTCAATTGCCAAGCTGAAGAACAAAGCCTTATTGACTTTCGTAAAAGAAACCCAGAGTTATCATTGAGATCGCCGAGACTTACAAGTAAGGCCCGAACGTCTAATTTCAACAAAACTACTATAAAAACGCTTTTGCACATAAATACCATGGATAGAGTGTATAATGTGGACGAGTAGTCATTCCATCTGTCCACACTCCTCCCGAGATTAAGGCTTCAAAAATACTGAAAAAAAAGAGGAATCACATCGACTGAAAACGGTTTTTCATGACCACAATTATGGCGTGCATATTTATGAATGATGACGCAGAATGACATTCTCTTCCACCTGTCTTTCAGCGAATCTCTTTCAACCGTCACATGCTTCATGGAACCCCGCCAGGAAGTTTTGAGACTTGCAACCTATCTGGTTGGTTCTCTACTGATATATTTTTGGAATTCTTAAATATTTCATTAAGCATGTAAAAACAAAATAAGGACAACAAAGTTCTTTAATTTTAGGCAATTATAAAACACATATCTCCATCAAAGCTCTCAGCAAAGCTAGAGATAATGGCACAGTCATGTTAACAATACCGCCACATACCAGCGATAGCAACAACTTCCCTTACAGGGAAATTTTGGTTCACTCATGACGTATTTAAATGATGTTTCTAAGAGATCGTTTCTGACAAACCCAGGGAAACATCTGATTATTTATGATGTAGCTAGAAATTATGGAAATGTTTATCCCATTGAATTTGCCCTTTCAAATATAATGGCTGGATTTACTTCTTCTGGGCTGTGGGCTTTTACTCAACATGGTTTTGTTGCACGTGAGTACTTTGCTAGTTTAGTCAGTGATTGGCTCAACCCTAACGTAGTTCTGCTTCTGAAAATGGTCCTTGCAATGGCCTTTCAAGTTCACCTACAGCTTCTGATGAGGCAAGCCTTATTCGTGATCCTAATGTTTGGATGGCTATTGTAGTTTAAATACTTCCATCTCTCAAGACAAAACGTTCGTGAATGCAATACCAAAATTTTTAGAAGAAATAAGACCATTAAAAAAAGAGAGAACGAGCTTAAACAACTTACAGAGGCAGGAAAACTGGTAGCTGTAGAATCCTGACCGACACGCCTGAAAAAAGAAGAAAAAAGAAATAGCAGATACAGAAGAAAGGACAAAGTAATTTAGATTAAAGAAAATTGTGAAAGGAAAACAGAATAAAGTAAGATTGCTCTCTGATGATGTTCTAAAGCAAGAAACACAACCGACGAAAAATGAAGAACCAATACCAGTTGATTCTTTGGCATAATTCTTGTTAAAAGAGTGTAACATTGGTATTCTAGATTAGGAATTTTAAATTTACTGCAAGAAAGAGAAGATATAGAAAAGAAATAAGATGTAAGATAGAAAGCAAGAAAGATAGTAAGATATAGAAATAAATGACATACACAGCAAGAAACAAATTACGGAGTTTCTGAATTACCGACACAAAATCAGTTAAGCAAGTTGGTAGTTGTAGAGGAGAAGGTGGTATTACGAGACCCCGCTTTTATTTGGACTTTTGAAAATACAAATTAAATGCCTTTTTTAGAAACAAATATAACAACTTAATCTTGAAAATTTTGTGAAGTATATAAAAAATGAGAACTTTCGTAATTGTACAGATATTGTGTAAAATCTATAATTAAAAAAAGTCACATTTCAGAAAAAGTGAAGTGCTGTATTATGAGCCCCTTAATATATCAATTAATACATATGTTTAAAGAAACTAATTACATATGTAAATGCTATTTCATTAAAAAATCTTAGAAAAAATCATTAACAAAAATCACAAATGTAAAATCCTTTTCGGCCCCAGCAAAGTCATA
>BLKR01009987.1:0-49655 GCA_011170035.1 Teleogryllus occipitalis
ACCTCCGTGAAGTTGGCCGGAAAAAATCTGCGATTTCAACCAAACTTGGTATATCGTTTGCCCATCGTTTGCCCAGGTTTGCCCACCAAAAATTTTCGTTTGCCCACCCCCAGAAAAAAAGTTACACACAAATCAAATTTTCGGGCCAAATACACGCTGGCCGAAAAAATCTGGGATTTCAACCAAACTTAGTATATCGTTTGCCCATCGTTTGCCCATCAAAAATTTTCGTTTGCCCACACACAGAAAAAAACCAAAAATTTTCGTTTGGCTACCCAAACAAAAAAATTACACGAAAAAAATTTTCGTGGCAAATCCAATTTGACCAAAAGAATCAGGTATTTTAAATATTTTAGTAAATCGTTTGCCTAAGTTACTATTTCCAAATAGAGTATTTGCGTTTACCCACAGAATATTTTCGTTTGCCCAGATACAGAAATGGAATTCAAGGCAGAAGCGTTTTTTAAACGGTGTCTCCGAGTTACGCTTTTGTTAATATAATCGACCCGGCTACCACTTACGCTGAAGGAACAATAATAATTATCAGTATACTATTTTGTAATAGTGTATTTTCGTTTGCCCAGTGACTATTTTCGTTTGCCCATGCACAGAAATGCAAATAAAGGAAGAAGCGTTTATTTATCGGGGCTCTGGCTTACGCTTCTGTTCATATAAACGGCCAGGCTACCACTTACGCTGAAGGAACAATAATATTATTCAGTATACTATTTCGTAATAGTGTATTTTCGTTTGCCCAGTGACAATTTTTGTTTGCCCAGGCTCAGAAATGCAAATAAAGCCAGAAGCGTTTATTTACCGGTGCCTCCGACTAAAGTTTTTGTTTATATAATCGACCCGGCTACCACTTACGCTGAAGGAACAATAATAATATTCAGTATACTCATTCGTAATAGTGTATTTTCGTTTGCCCAGTGACAATTTTCGTTTGCTCAGGCTCAGAAATGCAAATAAAGGCAGAAGCGTTTATTTACCGGTGCCTCCGACTAACGTTTTTGTTTATACAATCGACCCGGCTACCACTTACACTGAAGGAACAATTTTATAATCAGTTTGTTAATTCTCAATAGTGTATTGTCGTTTGCCCAGTGACAATTTTCGTTTGCCCAGGCCCAGAAATGCAAATAAAGGCAGAAGCGTTTATTTACAGGTGACTCCGACTAACGTTTTTGTTTATATAATCGACCCGGCTACCACTTACACTGAAGGAACAATTTTAATATTCAGTATGCTAATTCTCAATAGTGTATTTTCGTTTGCCCAGTGACTATTTTCGTTTGCCCAGGCACAGAAATGCAAATAAAGGAAAAAGCGTTTATTAATCCGGGCTCTGGCTTACGCTTCTGTTGATATAAACGGCCTGGCTACCACTTACGCTGAAGGAACAATAATAATATTCAGTATACTATTTTGTAATAGTGTATTTTCGTTTGCCCAGTGACAATTTTTGTTTGCCCAGGCCCAGAAATGCAAATAAAGGCAGAAGCGTTTATTTACCGCTGCCTCCGACTAACGTTTTTGTTTATATAATCGACCCGGCTACCACTTACACTGAAGGAACAATTTTATTATTCAGTATCCTCATTCTCAATAGTATGTTTTAGTTTGCCCAGTGACTATTTTCGTTTGCCCAGGCACAGAAGTGCAAATAAAGGAAGATGCGTTTATAAATCGGGGCTCTGGCTTACGCTTCTGTTCATATAAAGGGCCTGGCTGCCACTTACGCTGAAGGAACAATAATAATATTCAGTATACTATTTCGTAATAGTGTATTTTCGTTTGCCCAGTGTCAATTTTCGTTTGCCCAGGCTCAGAAATGCAAATAAAGGCAGAAGCGTTTATTTACCGGTGCCTCCGACTAACGTTTTTGTTTACATAATCGACCCGGCTACCACTTGCACTGAAGGAACAATTTTAATATTCAGTATGCTAATTCTCAATAGTGTATTGTCGTTTGCCCAGTGACTATTTTCGTTTGCCTAGGCACAGAAATGCAAATAAAGGAAGAAGCGTTTATTAATCGGGGCTCTGGCTTACGCTTCTGTTCATATAAACGGCCAGGCTACCACTTACGCTGAAGAAAAAATAATAATAATATTCAGTATACTATTTCGTAATAGCGTATTTTCGTTTGCTCAGTGACAATCTTCGTTTGCCCAGGCACAGAAATGCAAATAAAGGAAGAAGCGTTTATTAATCGGGGCTCTGGCTTATGCTTCTGGTCATACAATCGGCCTGGCTACCAGTTACGCTGAAGGAACAATAGTAATATTCAGTATACTATTTTGTAATAGTGTATTTTCGTTTGCCCAGTGTAATTTTTGTTTGCCCTGCTACAGAAGTGAAATTAAAGGCAGAAGCGTTTATTTAGCGGTGTCTCTTGGTTACGCTTTGGTTAATATACCCCTAGAGAAAATGTTAGACGGAAAACAAATTATACTCCCCGATGCCTTTTATATGCTGTCCGGAATAAGTCTGGAATTTTGACCACACTTGACATATCGATTGCCCATCGTTTGCTCAGATTTACCACGAAGAATTATAGTTTGCCTACCTACACAAAAAAGTTACAAAAAATTTCGGGTAAACTCGATATTGATATAAAAATCAGGTTTTTTAAATAATATAGTAAATCGTTTGCCCAGGTTTTCCCAAAAATTATTTTGCCTACCACTAGAAAAAAAATTTTAAAAAACTGTCGAAACAACTTAAGGAGATAGGATAAAATCTGAAAATTGAATCAAACTTCGCATGTGGCATATCAGTCATTTTCCACGTGTGCACATAAAACAAATTCACGTGTTATTGTCTAATCAATTTTTATTTTGTTTATTTTTCTTCACTTCAGAATAACACATCAGTAATGAGAACTCTTTAAGTAATGACAATTGGAATTTCAAGTAGAAGCGTTTATTCTTAGATGGCCCGGGAAGCCGCGCCTTTGTTTGGCTCTGATGAGCGTTTGGCTAAAGCAACAATTATGATATTTTGCATACTACATATTAATAGTGTGTTTTCGTTCGCCCAGGGTGAATTTTTGTTTGTCCAAGCACAGAAATGGAATTACGAGCAGAAGCGTTTATTCTTAGATGGCCCGGGAAGAGAATCCGCGCGTTTGTCCAGTTCAGCTAAGCGTTTGGCAACTATTATGATATATTGCATACTATATCCTAGTAGTGTGTTATTGTTTGCCCCGGATTTATTTGCGTTTGCCCAGCCACAGACATGAAATTACAAGCAGATGCGTTTTCTCTTAGATGGCCCGGTAATCCAATCCTCGTATTTGTCCGGTTCTCCTAAGCGGCTTGCTAATGCAACCAATGTGATATTTTGCATACTACATTTTAATAGTATGTTATCGTTTGCCCAGGATGAATTTGCGTTTGCTCAGGACCAGGAATGGAATTACAAGCAGAAGCGATTATTCTTAGATTGCCCGGGGAACGAATCCGCGCCTTTGTCCGGTTCTGCTAAGCGTTTCGTTAAAGCAACAATTATGATATTTTGCATACTACATTTTAATAGCGTGTTATCGTTTGCCCAGGAATAATTTTTGTTTGCTCAGGCACAGAAATGAAATTAATAGCAGATATGTTTATTCTTAGATAGCCTGGGAAGCGAATTCGCGCCTTTTATCTGGTTCTGCTAATCGTTTCGCTAATGCAACCATTATGATATTTTGCATACTACATCCTAATGGTGTGTTATCGTTTCCCCAGGATTAATTTTCGTTTGTCCAGGCACAGAAATGGAATGAAAGGCACATGCGTCTATTTAACGGGGCCTCAGTCTTACGCTTTTGTTTATATAATCGGCCTGGCTACCACTTACACTGAAGGAACAATTATAATATTCAGTATACATTTTCTTAATAGTATATTTTGGTTACCCAGTGACAATTTTCGTTTTCTTAGGCCCAAAAATGGAATTAAAGGCAGAAGCGTTTTTTAACGGGGTTCCGTATTACGCTTTTGTTCATATAATCGGTCTGGGTACCACTTGCGCTGAAGGAACAAGAATAATATTCAGTATACTATTTCTTAATAGTATATTTCCGTTTGCCCAGTGTCAATTTTTGTGTGCCCAGGCACAGAAATAGAATTAAAGGCAGGATAAATAAAATAAATATAAATATAAATAAATGTCTTTATTGGTGGCGAGGCTCAGGCTATTTAGCCTGCTCTTCCGCCTGACCACTTTCAGAATTTATATTACAATAGTACATAATAAAGGAAGTCATTCAATGAAAAATACGCACGCAATTTGGATGAAGATTTTCACATGGATGACAGGAGTGAAAGCGAGAGAGGACGAGCTTGATAGGAAATCGGGAAAGAATCGGGATGAATGGAACGGTAGAGAGAAAGGAAAGAAAAAAAGAAAGAAAAGGAGGAAGAGAACCAGTGAAATGTTAATAAGTTATGTTAATTGGTTCATTGAGGTTTTGAAGAAGATAAAATTGCGTACGTATTTTTGAATTACCCCTAGAAAAACTAGAAAGGGAGGGAATCTCGTCAGCATACAAGCGAAGACACATCAAGTCAAGAGTTCAAGCCCTGAGAGAAACTGAAAGCATTAAGAGATAATGGTAACTGATTTTGCGTATATTTCATAATATTAACAATTATTATTATTATATGATTAAGTGTCGTAAAACTGTTTGGTTCTTAAATAAAGTTAAAGAAAATAAAAATGTGGATATAATCAATTCATTTTTAGGAAATATTAACAGTTAAAATATTCCACAAACTAGAAAATTGGAAAATTTTAAGAATTTAGGAAATTTTTACCGTTTAGAGTATTCCCAAGACCCGAAAACCCGACCCAACATCTCTCACCCGTAAGCCAACGATTTATTCTACCTTTATTCCTGGGACTGCAAGCAAGGGACCATCCCGGCATGCGCCTTATCGTGTATTTAACGGTGGTATTTAACGGCTGGTGCCTTCGCTTATATGATCGGTCTGTCTAACACTTACGCTAAAGCAAGAATTATATAATTTAGCACACTTTTTCTCTATAGTTAGTTTCGTTTGCCCAGGTACAGAAATGGAATTACAGGCAGAAGCGTATATTCTTACGGGAATCCGGCAGCCGAAATAGAATGTTAACTGGTAGTTATTACACTTCAACGATAAAAATCCAAGTAAAATTTAAGTTAGGAAACACCTGCTGAAACATTCAGAGATAAACTTTATATAATTTTTTCCTTCTCTTGAAAAATATTTTTTAGATGCTATCATAATTGGGTACTACTAGGGTATTCAATTCAGTTTCGTGCATTTGACCACATTTTAGACACACGGGTTATTAAAGAGAACTTATTATTAAATTATTTACATATGTACAAAATTTGTCTAAAAATTAGAGTGTGTAGGAACTCATTTTTCCCAATCCTCAGGCAATTTACAACAAACAAAACATCACAAACAAAGAAAGAAAGTAATATACATAGTAGCAACAGGGCGTGAAACCGCACGTCTCAAAAATCTTCTAGCCAAATTTATGAAACGGAATCGAAGTGAAAGATAGACAATCTCTGTATGTGAAGTTACTAGGGTATTTCAACGTGCTAAAAAGTAGCTCTAACTGTAACCAAGTCTTGAACGACAAATAAGTGACAGTTTCCTATGTAGTTAGTAATTACGAGACTTTGAATGTCATTGTTTTCTTGTAATCGTTCCTTTTCCTGATATGAATTTGGCGAAATTTCGCATATTCGACATATCTTGAAGACCAACCAATTTTGTTGGGGGGGGGGGATTCTTGAGCAACGAAAAGTGACAAATCCTCATGTAATTATTTTTTATTTTTCTCTGTAATTTGTTAGTAGTCTCGTAATTACTAACTTGGTACTAACTCGATGTCAATTTAGCCGAATCTTAATAGCAGGATCAAGTGAATAGTGACAAATTAATTTTTTCGTAACAAATTAGAAAGAAAAAGAGCAACAAATTTTTAGTCAAATTTCAATTTTTTAAAAACTTTGCTATCCCTATGCCGACTTTACGGACCACCAGACCGGCAAGGGAGATCAACAAGCTGGGCGGTCTTCTATGGCCGGCCCGACCCGCTAAATCGGTTTACTGCTGAACCGCGCGGCTGGCGACAGAAGCCGCCGCAAAGATGTAAAGTTACGATAGGGAGAGAAAAACGTGCTTCGATGTAACACTTGGCGGCTATGCCCACCCTGTGTCTGCACAGATGTGAGGCATAGTGGGTGGCAAACGACGAGGCGCGGCCAAATTTGCTGCTTCCCTAACGATGCTAACCGCGACCTCCGTAAAGTTAGAATCGCAAAGTTTTCAAAAATGATTGAAACTAGGCTCAAAATTTGTCGCTTTTTTGTCGCTAATTTGTTACGCAATAAAAAAAATTTGTCGCTCTTCCTTTGACCCTGGTATTAAGATTCGGCTAACTTGGTATCAAGTTAGCATCGCAAACGCAAGAAAACCAACTAATTACAGACATTAATAAAAAATAACAACATAGGAATTTGTCGCTTTTTTGTCGCTCCAGACTTTACAAAACACAAATTTTGTCGCTCATCAAATATTACCAGAAATGCAATTTTTTCGCAACACGTGGCGAAAGTCGTGTCAAGTTAGCTTGTAAATATGTGTAAATACAGACAAGTATGAATGAGTGAGTGAATGGAAATAAAAAAATTATCAAGACTATACAATTAAAACATTAAAAGACTATAAAAGCACGAATGATATCTTAGGTTGCCGGCCAAAGCGCCGGCTTCATCCATAGGTTAAGTTAGTATTAAGTTAGTACGTAAGCACTGCCCTATTCTCTGCCGCAAAAGCCATCGAGCTGCGGCGCATGTATACCGAAATGTAATAAACTACCACTCCGCCAGGGCTACTGGCGGGGGGGGGGGACGATAAAAAAAAGTTAGCATCGCAAACGCAAGAAAACCAACAAATTACAGACATAAATAAAAAATAACAACATAGGAATTTGTCGCTTTTTTGTCGCTCCAGACTTTACAAAAAACAAATTTTGTCGCTCATCAAATATTACAGAAAATGCAATTTTTTCGCAACACGTGGCGAAAGTCGTGTCAATTTAGCATTGCAAACGCAAGAAAACCAACTAATTACAGACATAAATAAAAAATAACAACAAAGGAATTTGTCGCTTTTTTGTCGCTCCAGACTTTACAAAAAACAAATTTTGTCGCTCTTCAAATATTACAGAAAATGCAATTTTTTCGCAAACACGATGGGAAAGTCGTGTCAAGTTAGCATCGCAAACGCAAGAAAACCAACTAATTACATACATTAATAAAAAATAACAACATAGGAATTTGTCGCTTTTTTGTCGCTCCAGACTTTACAAAAAACAAATTTTGTCGCTCTTCAAATATTACCAGAAATGCAATTTTTTGCAAACACGTGGCGAAAGTCGTGTCAAGTTAGCATCGCAAACGCAAGAAAACCTACAAATTACAGACATAAATAAAAAATAACACCATAGGAAATTGTCGCTTTTTTGTCGCTCCAGACTTTACAAAAACATTTTGTGGCTCTTTAAAATAATACCAGAAATGCAATTTTTCGTAAACCCGGTGCGAAAGTCGTGTCAAGTTAGCATCTCAAACGCAAGAAAATCATAAAATTAGCCATAAATAAACAATAACACCATAGGAATTGGTCGCTTGTTTGTTGCTCAAGAGTTCCCCAAAAATTTGTTTATTTTCTATAAATACCGGAAATGCGAAATTTTACTATTGGATATTATAAAGACCGACAAGTTCTTGAAATATTAAAAAGTACGTCTATATGGCGCTTATTTCATTATATGCATTTCAATTATCCCCATTAACTAAATACAGTAGCAAGGGCCCACAATTCGTGAAATCTCATTGTAAAACGTGTAAGGCGAAGTATATTACACATATTGGAACATAATTTATCCAATTTTTCTTTTGCATGTATCCACTACATCAGTTTTCCTGTAAAAACAATTGCATTCTTTTACCGCACCATTACGTAATTTTCTGCACACTACGCATTTTAATTCGTATGGATTACATACGTACTCTCTCTATGGTACGTACATGAGAAAATAATACGGTAGAAGAATTAGATTTCCAATCATAGTACCCCCGTATCACCGTTTCATTATTGTGGATAAAGTAGTGTTTCGAATTAACGAAACTTTTTTAAAAGCAACTAATCAATTCGGCATCGCAAGCCTGAACTTTATAGAAATCTGGAAATTGCAACGTTTTTGTTAGACTTCTAACGGCAATTTGAAGTTGCAATTATTAAACATTGTAGACCAATAATTAAACATTACTGACCGTAAATAAATTTAATTATACCTAAATCCATTGCCGAATTGAAAGCAAACGTCAAATTAGAAGTAATTTTTAGTCATTTTATTTATTATTAGGTAGCATTACTGCAAATTCGAATTTGAAAGGTAAATCTTAACGCCCGGCCTTTCGAGACGGATGTCATTTACAAAGCTTTAGTGATACCTGCCCTGGCGAAAATAGAGAAGGCTTGCCGGAGATTAACTCACTGGCGGATGGAAGGCTCGGAAAAACCCACAAGAAGGTCACAGCCGGAAAGACGGAGGGAGAGGGTGGGCTGACGCCCCCATGTTTTGGAATTTCCTGGAAGCTCTTAATATATTTTACATTCCTTAGTTGCCATTTGCTAAGCAGAAGCGTCTCCATTATTTGAAAGTTCATTCTTCTCTATAGAGATATACTCTTTGCTCTATAGGAACATCCAGTCCTCTTTCGGTACTTAGAATTCAATGTCAGGAACATTTGTCAAGTTGATACCCGCACTTCTCTGAAATTCAAACTCAAATATTCTAAAATATTTTTACCAATTACTGTAAGTACTAATTTCATACCGCAATAAAAAATTGTACTACATTATAAAAAA
This sequence comes from Teleogryllus occipitalis, assembly GCA_011170035.1. NCBI lineage: Eukaryota > Metazoa > Arthropoda > Insecta > Orthoptera > Gryllidae > Teleogryllus > Teleogryllus occipitalis. The sequence goes on from BLKR01009987.1 coordinate 8,934, forward strand.
TGAAAAAACGTCGTGAAAAAGTAGGGGTAGGCAACTTCACGTAAACCTGACACTGCGATTGCTAAAAATTTAAAATTGTAATAATGCCATAATTATGTACTTATTTTGTACCGTGATGTAAATTACTACATTATGAAATATTAAAAACAAGTGCAAAAGTAGAATATATTTCACTTACACCTAGTAACACCACTTGGAAAGGTTAAAAAAAATCTCTAAAATAGTGCACTAATTACGTATTACTTTCCTACCGAAATATTTTTTTTTACTTAATTCTAAGCAAATAAGAAAGAAGTAATGCCAGATAAAAGTGCAGTAGCATCTCATGTCAAAAAAACTCGTCATGTCATGCAACCATAAATACGATACAATGCGAACGCAATTATTCATTGACTTTTTTCAAAATAAAATGCTTTGTAAACTGATGCATACAATTTTTATTTTCTCGCTACTGCATACGCATTATAGAATAAGTATATTCTAGGAATGGTTCATGGTTGTTGGTCATTTCATTGAAAAAGTTTCTTAGTTCGCCAACGTTTCGGAACTTTATTGTTCCCTCATCAGGGCTTGCTAAGAATGAATATTTAAGAAATTATTAAGTGAAAAGGAGATATTATCTGCTATGATTATTAGAAAAAGAGAAAATATAGCCATCTAAAACTAGTAGCGCCTAGAAACCAATCTCACCCAAACTATATTCAAAATTAAAGACTAATTTTAGGCAAATTACTCTTTAAAATGCTCTATTCCTTAATTTAGGCTCAGTGAATTTCCCCAAAATTGCCGATTTCCAAATCTGGAAAATACAAATTCGCAAACTAGGAAGACAACAAAGAACTTAGTTTTAAACTCTAAGAAAAAATATTCCGGTATCTATATTCCAAAAATTAGGGCTCCACAAATAGAAACAGTTAACATGCGTTCTTATGGAAGGAAAGGATGGTTTGATTAACAGTAAGTAAATATTTATATTAGAAGATTTTGAAATAAGTACTTCTGTTTCATTGACTAAAGTCCGGAGCGACAAAAAAGCGACAAATTCCTATGTTGTTATTTTTTATTTATGTCTGTAATTTATTGGTTTTCTTGCGTTTGCGATGCTAACTTGACACGACTTTCGTCACGTGTTTGCGAAAAAATTGCATTTCTGGTAATATTTGAAGAGCGACAAAATTTGTTTTTTGTAAAGTCTGGAGCGACAAAAAAGCGACAAATTCCTATGTTGTTATTTTTTATTTATGTCTGTAATTAGTTGGTTTTCCTGCGTTTGCGACGCTAACTTGACACGACTTTCGCCACGTGTTTGCGAAAAAATTGCATTGCTGGTAATATTTGAAGAGCGACAAAATTTGTTTTTTGTAAAGTCTGGAGCGACAAAAAGGCGACAAATTCCTATGTTGTTATTTTTTATTAATGTATGTAATTAGTTGGTTTTCTTGCGTTTGCGATGCTAACTTGACACGACATTCGCCACGTGTTTGCGGAAAAATTGCATTTTCGGTAATATTTGAAGAGCGACAAAATTTGTTTTTTGTAAAGTCAGAAGCGACAAAAAAGCGACAAATTCCTATGGTGTTATTTTCTATTTATGTCTGTAAGTTGGTTTTCTTGCGTTTGTGATGCTAACTTGATATCAAGTTAGCCGAATCTTAATACCAGGGTCAAATGAAGAGCGACAAATTTTATTTTTGCGTAACAAATTAGCGACAAAAAAGCGACAAATTTTGAGCCTAGTTTCAATAATTTTTGAAAACTTTGCGATTCTAACTTTACGGAGGTAAATTTGCAACTCGTGTGGGTTGCATATTCCATTATTCACTTCAAACGCACTCATCCGACGCAAGTAGTGATGCGTTCACACGCCTGAGAGCGGCTGGTGGAAGGAGGACCCTGTCGGCACACAAATATTTATGATCTGTTATTCGCCAATCTGTGTGGCCTGTGGCAACATCTGGACGAGGCGCAATTGTTTCCATACTTCCTTTCTATTCGGACGCGGGCGGCTCTTTTATGACACTACCTGGAACGTGACCCAAGCTCTCCTACGCGGGAGCGTCGCCGGCGCTCGGAAGACTCGCTCAGATCAGCATGCATTTTCCTATTATATAGTATATATTATAATAGTGTCATTGCATTACTGTATGAAGGGAGAAAATATGTAAAACATCCATAGAAATAATCCAGATACTGTCTGAATTGTATTGGAACTGCATGCATGTATTGTATATTATTAATAATTGAAAAAGCATAAGCTTTTAAATAAGCGGGTACATTTTTATAGTTACAGTATGTCTCCATAAATTACTTTTTTAGGTACATTTGAATATCTCATGTAATTTAATTGTGTTTTAAAAGTCTTTGGGGAAATTCTATGTCGGTAAACTGGTTTGAGAGAGAATAATCCGAAACAGTAAAAAATTAATATCATTATCATATACTCGCCCACGCACAAAGAGACACAACATTATTTTACAATGGATTTAGAGAGTTATAATTATTAATATTAATTTTCTGTAGCTCTCAAAATACTGTTAATAAAGGATACAGTAAATCATTTGTAATCATAACGTTCGTTAAATCAAAACAGTTTAAATATTAGTTCTTTAATCAATTTTGAGCAGTTTCTGATGTAACTATAAATGGCTGTCTTACCACGGGTACAGACAGCTGGGAGAACAACAAATAAGGATGCACAAATCATCGCGTCGATAGAGTTTGCTCCCCTTTTTCTACCCTGATCGGCAAACATATGTTGCGGGCAGTAGATCTCGGTGGCGGATGTAAAGGTTGTGAGGCACGTGCCGTCCTCCTCTGATATAGAAGTACTTTTTGATTTTAGGTTTTATCCTAGGCTGTCTGTTAACTACATAATTGGAAGAATGGTCCAGGATTTATTTATGAACAGTCAGTTTGTATTGTGACAATTATGGTCAAACGATTCGAAACCTTTTTTGGTTTCTTCTCCTTGAAGGTATACTGAAATATGTACATTATAAATTATAAAAAATTGTGTATAAATTTATATAAGTAAGTTAAATGATAAAAATTTAAAATAAAAATCATGAAATAGATTTCAAAAATGTTGACATTTTAGATAATGAATGTAAATATTTCCCGAGACTTACTTCAGAAAATAAACTAAATAATTCTATGAATACTGTGGTTGAGAGCGACCGAATATTGAATATCCATAATAACTTATTAATGAAAATAAACATCTAAATGCAAAATTAGTTTTCCAAGTTTATAAATCTCCACTTTAGATCAACACTCTTTATTGCAATCCCCCCCTTGCGACCTCTTCCTTACTAAACTTTACCCTCTACTTTCTTCTAGCCTTACCGCGTTTTTGACACATTTCCTCACCTGATACTCAGTCACATTAGCAACGCGGACTATTATTTACCTAGACCGACATTGGTCAGCAATTGAATTGAAATTTAACCAACTTTACATTTAAATTAATTATTTATCCTATTGATATGGTCAATGGGTTTATGAATAAAATATTTTGTACTAATGAACTAATTTAATTATAATTCACATCAGGTAAGCCATCACCTGTACATTTTATAATTATATTTGTTAACAATGGTTTATCAAATTTTCATCATTTACCTTCCCATGTTATAACTATACACAATTTTTATAATTTCAAATGTACATATTTTAGTATACCTTGAATAAGGAACCAAAAAAGGTTTCGTAATTGGTCAACAAATGTTATAATATAAACTGGCTGCCTATAAATAAATTCTGGGCCTTTCTCCTAAAAATATAGTTTATGATTTTTTTTTCGACTTTTCTCTACGTATTACCCGCCTTCAGACAATAACGATCATATCGCAATGACGTAGTGATGCAACCAAAAATCGCGCGCTTTTCAGTACCCTAAACTAGAACCTTAATGAAATTATCGTCACATTAATCCATTACTATGTTATTCGATGTTTCCTACGCAACCAACATGAACAACTGATGTTACTAATCCCATAATTTGCTAATTCAAATTTATTTTGTTTCCTGGTAGCGATTACTCAAAATTGCTTTTTGAGTTGTCACTTTCCAGGCCGTTTATAAGAACAGAAGCGTAAGCCAGAGCCCCGATTAATAAACGCTTCTTCCTCTATTTGCATTTCTGTGCCTGGGCAAACGAAAATAGTCACTGGGCAAACGACAATACACTATTGAGAATTAGCATACTGAATATTAAAATTGTTCCTTCTGTGTAAGTGATAGCCGGGACGTCTATATAAACAAAAACGTTAGACGGAGGCACAGGTTAAATAAACGCTTCTGCCTTTTTTGCATTTCTGAGCCTGGGCAGACGAAAATTGTCACTGAGCAAACGAAAATACACTACTACGAAACTGTATACTAAATATTTTTATTGTTCCTTCAGCGTAAGTGGTAGCCGGGTCGATTATAAAAACAAAAACGTTAGTCGGAGGCACCGGTAAATAAACGCTTTTGCCTTTATTTGCATTTCTGAGCGTAGGCAAACGAAAATTGTAACTGGGCAAACAAAAATACACTACTACGAAATAGTATACTAAATATTATTATTGTTCCTTCAGCGTATGTGGTAGCCAGGCCGTTTATATGAACAGAAGCGTAAGAGAGAGACCCGAATAATAGACGCTTCTTCCTTTATTTGCATTTCTGTGCCTAGGCAAACGAAAATAGTCACTGAGCAAACGACAATACACTATTGTGAATTAGCATACTGAATATTAATATTGTTCCTTCAGTGTAAGTGGTAGCCGAGTCGATTATATAAACAAAAACGTTAGTCGGAGGCACCGGTAAATAAACGCTTATGCCTTTATTTGCATTTCTGAGCCTGGGCAAACAAAATTGTCACTGGGCAAACGAAAATAACCCTACTACGAAATAGTATACTGAATATTATTATTGTTCCTTCAGCGTATGTGGTAGCCAGGCCGTTTAAATGAACAGAAGCTTAAGCCAGAGCCCCGATTAATAGACGCTTCTTCCTTTATTTGCATTTCTGTGCTTGGGCAAACGAAAATAGTCACTGGGCAAACGACAATACACTATTGAGTATTATCATACTGAATATTAAAATTGTTCCTTCAGTGTAAGTGGTAGCCGGGTCGATTATATAAACAAAAACGTTAGTCGGAGGCACCGGTAAATAAACGCTTCTGCCTTTATTTGCATTTCTGAGCCTGGGCAAACGAAAATTGTCACTAGGCAAACGAATATACACTACTACGAAATAGTGCACTGAATAATATTATTGTTCCTTTAGCGCAAGTGGTAGCCGGGTCGATTATATAAACAAAAACGTTAGTCGGAGGCACCGGTAAATAAACGCTTCTGCCTTTATTTGCATTTCTGAGCGTGGGCAAACGAAAATTGTCACTGGGCAAACGACAATACACTATTGAAAATTAGCATAGTGAATATTAAAATTACGAAATAGTATACTGAATATTATTATTGTTCCTTCAGTGTAAGTGGTAGCCGGGACGATTATATAAACAAAAACGTTAGTCGGAGGCACCGGTAAATAAACGCTTCTGCCTTTATTTGCATTTCTAAGCGTTGGCAAACGAAAATTGCCACTGGGCAAACGACAATACACTATTGAGAATTACCATACTGAATATTAAAATTGTTCCATCAGGGTAAGTGGTAGCCGGGTGGATTATATAAACAAAAACGTTAGTCGGAGGCACCGGTAAATAAACGCTTCTGCCTTTATTTGCATTTCTGAGCCTGGGCAAACGAAAATTGTCACTGGGCAAACGAATATACACTACTACGAAATAGCATACTGAATAATATTATTGTTCCTTCAGTGTAAGTGGTAGCCGGGTCGATTATATAAACAAAAACGTTAGTCGGAGGCACCGGTAAATAAACGCTTCTGCCTTTATTTGCATTTCTAAGCGTGGGCAAACGAAAATTGTCACTGGGCAAACGAAAATACACTCTTACGAAATAGAATACTGAATAATATTATTGTTCCTTCAGCGTAAGTGGTAGCCTGGCCGTTTATATTAACAGAAGCGTAAGCCAGAGCCCCGATTAATAAACGCTTCTTCCTTTATTTGCATTTCTGTGCCTGGGCAAACGAAAATAGACACTGGGCAAACGAAAATACACTATTACGAAATAGTATACTGAATATTATTATAGTTCCTTCAGCGTAAGTGGTAGCCAGGCCGTTTATATGAACAGAAGCATAAGCAAGAGCCCCGAATAATAAACGCTTCTTCCTTTATTTGCATTTCTGTGCCTGGGCAAACGAAAATAGTCACTGGGCAAACGACAATACATTATTGAGAATTAGCATACTGAATATTGAAATTGTTCCTTCAGTGTAAGTGTTAGCCGGGTCGATTATATAAACATAAACGTTAGTCGGAGGCATCGGTAAATAAACGCTTCTGCCTTTATTTGCATTTTTGAGCCTGGGCAAACGAAAATTGTCACGGTGCAAACGACAATACACTATTGAGAATTAGCATACTGAATATAAAAATTGTTCCTTCAGTGTAAGTGGTAGCCGGGTCGATTATATAAACAAAAACGTTAGTCGGAAGCACCGGTAAATAAACGCTTCAGCCTTTATTTGCATTTCTGAGCCTGAGCAAACGAAAATTGTCACTAGGCAAACAAAAATACTATTACGAAATAGTATACTGAATCTTATTATTGTTCCTTCAGCGTAAGTGGTAGCCAGGCCGTTTATATGAACAGAAGCGTAAGCCAGAGCCCCGATAAATAAACGCTTCTTCCTTTATTTGCATTTCTGTGCCTGGGCAAACGAAAATAGTCACTGCGCAAACGACAATACACTATTGAGAATTAGCATACTGAATATTAAAATTGTTCCTTCAGTGTAAGTGGTAGCCGGGTCGATTATATAAACAAAAACGTTAGTCGGAGGCACCGGTAAATAAACGCTTCTGCCTTTATTTGCATTTCTGAGCCTGGGCAAACGAAAATTGTCACTGGGCAAACGAAAATACACTATTAAGAAATTGTATACTGCAAATTATCATTGTTTCTATAGGGTAAGTGGTAGCCGGGTCGATTATATTAACAAAAGCGTAACTCGGAGATACCGTTTAATAAACGCTTCTGCCTTGAATTCCATTTCTGTATCTGGGCAAACGAAAATATTCTGTGGGTAAACGCAAATACTCTATTTGGAAATAGTAACTTAGGCAAACGATTTACTAAAATATTTAAAATACCTGATTCTTTTGGTCAAATTGGATTTGCCACGAAAATTTTTTTCGTGTAATTTTTTTGTTTGGGTAGCCAAACGAAAATTTTTGGTTTTTTTCTGTGTGTGGGCAAACGAAAATTTTTGATGGGCAAACGATGGGCAAACGATATACTAAGTTTGGTTGAAATCCCAGATTTTTTCGGCCAGCGTGTATTTGGCCCGAAAATTTGATTTGTGTGTAACTTTTTTTCTGGGGGTGGGCAAACGAAAATTTTTGGTGGGCAAACCTGGGCAAACGATGGGCAAACGAAATACCAAGTTTGGTTGAAATCCCAGATTTTTTCCGGCCAGCGTGTAGTTGGCCCGAAAATTTGTTTTTTGTGTAACTTTTTTTCTGGGGGTGGGCAAACGAAAATTTTTGGTGGGCAAACCTGGGCAAACGATGGGCAAACGATATACCAAGTTTGGTTGAAATCGCAGATTTTTTTCGGCCAACTTCACGGAGGTGGCCAACTGCACCGCCGCACGGTGGGCTACATTCCCAAAAAGTCGGCCATAACATAAAGAGTTGTTCAATTTGTACCAAAGTTAGTATGTAAAGGTTATCGAAGTTCGTGATTAAGAATATGATATCAAAAAGTTAAAAAACAAAATGGCGGATCCAAGATGGCGGGTTAATATTGATAAAAGTCATTTTATTCATATAAAAGTATTTTTTGGGTGGAATTAACGAGATTGCTAATAAGATTATGAGTTCAAAAATGAAAAACACCAAAATGGTGGAGACAATATGGCGGACAAAAATTGATATATATCTTTTTATTAATTTAAAAGTCAATAGTTAGGGATTGTTGTAGTTAATGGTTAAAAATATCTCAAAAAATGGAAAGCTCGAAAAAAGGACTAAATAGAGGATAGACGATGGTATAAATTACAAAAAATAATTTCATTTTAATTACAATTATTCATTTAGTCAAATGTTTGTAATTCATATAGTAAATTGTTTATAATTAGAAGTTGTCTTTTTTCTTCTATTTTATCTACATCATTCCCTTCTCTTTCTTCTGCTTCTTTGACTGAATCATCATCTTCAAAGACTGTTTCCTCATCATCTGCATCGGAATCTTCACAATCTTCCGCCACAGGAACTAAGAGGGCAACGGCTTTTGCTGACACACTACAGGTGATGATTTGCGTTGAGAAGAAGCGTCGGGATCTGTGGTTGTCATGAATCTCCTGAACACCTCATCCATAGTCTAAAACTCTGGAAAACTTTCGAGAAAAATTCGGATAATATTGCTTTATCAACTTATTAGTTGATTCTTGAGCATCCTCTGGCAGTTGACCGATGGGTAAAATGGCCGAAGAAATAATATCTGGTCCATGGATAAACAATCTATGGACTGCTGTTGTAATGTTGTTCTAGAGGTATTCTTTGAAGTAGTGCCTGTAAGTTGCTATGACGTAAAATATAATCAAAATATTCAGTTTCATATAAGAAACGGGAATGCAATCATTTCTTGAAGATTGATTTATAGTAATCGCGACGCGGCGACCTTTGTCCTTTTCTAAGTTATTCATCCCATTGTGAAGAAGAAAGTGTTAATTCCGTCCCTTTTCTGCTTATTATATTCTTTACAATGCTTCTAGTCATCGATTATAATTTAAATTGAACAAATGTAGCTCATAATTAATTGATTTTATTGTCGTTTTTCAAGATGTCCCAATAAAGACATTTTGCAAATGTTGCTTAAGACGGTCGGTCGGACGGACGGACGTTTGGCTTCCAATTGGTTTTTCGGCATCAAGGACCAACAAAACAGGGATTCTGGCTACACCACGTCTTAGAGGATTTTTTCTCTTAATTTAGCAACTAGTTTAATGCACATTTTCGCCAGCAGAGCCCGGCAATGAATTTTTTTCCGCTGAAAATCCGCCGTTTTTTCGCGCAGTATTACAGGGACTTTCTCTATACTACGTATATTACTTCGTATACGAGATACGCATACGAAAAAGTAAAAAGGTGTCTTGTGTTGAAGTTCCTGGGAATGGGTCTCAGCAGGCTAGAAAATGGAGCAAGACCTGAAAGGCAGTCCACACCAGAGAAATTAGAAAAATTTGGTTCGAGTAAGTCTGTGCCATTCTGTAGCACCTCTAGTTTTCACTTTGAACACGTCGTTGGGACATTCTATAATAATGTTTAGGATCAGAAAATGTTGTCAAATGTCTGTCGGAAACAAGATCTGCTCGCGTTGATGCAGCCAAATAATTGAACAAGAGGTGCTACAGAATGGCACAGACTTTCTCATATTTTTTCTAATTTCCTTGGTGTAGATTGGCTATTCGGTCTTGCCCCATCCTGCATTCCTGGAGCAGTACAGTCTTGCCCCTTCTCCTTGCCTTCAGTGTAGTAAGAACAGGGCCCCCCAAACTGACCTAGGCCTAAGGTTCCCAATGCTGTTAAAACAGCCCTGTTCAAATCAAGCATCCATTAGATCAGAGAAGCTAACAAAGCGTGTGTGTAAATGATAAGAAAAACGTCAGAAATGCATGTAAAATGGCAAATGATGGATATTAATCGGTGCACAGGAGTTGAATTTATCAGGACAATATTAAATTCTGGTACAGACAAGTCCATAGAAGCTTATTTTATAGCGTTCATCGCACCTTGCAATGTTATCAATGAAGTACCTTTTGTGTATAATGCGTTGAGGAAAGTTGTCTATTTTGTTCTTTCGCGTCATATATACATAACACCAAACTGTGGTACTGCAAACTACCGATTCAAGACGTTAAAATTAGGAATTTGCATATTATTATAATATAAGAAGAAGCATACGCAACCTGCAACACATGACACTCGTAACTCTGAAAAGAGGCGTCCTAATGCGACCCCTCGGGCACCCTCGATGATACTCCTGCAACAACCCGGCTTGTCAGAAGTTGGCATCCAAAATATTTTACCACAAATGGATAAATTATTTAAGAAAGAATAGAATATCAGGGAATTGTTAATAACCATTGGGGGGGGGGGGAGAACAAGCTATACCAAGACATGATTTGAATATTCACAAAATTGTGTTTATATGTTATGACTAGGGAACGGTTTTCCATGTAATTACATGTTTTTACGGGAACTAGATATCTGCATTCAATAATATTTTTTAAAGTTTACAAGGCATTCTTAATGAATTGGAACTATTTTTATTTTGCATATTTTTACATATTTTGGTATAATTACACATTTTTACATATTTTACCAACTACTATATACTTCGTTAAATTTTAATACATTTATACATCGAAACGGAACATTTCAGATGTGCGTTTACATTATCTGTTACAGAAACAACATTCTTAAAAATCAAATGTAATACTGCTCGGCTTCTATGTCCACCATATCTTCGCCATAATTGTCAAACTTTCCCCCCCCCGCTTACTGCGTACTCGGAGTCAAGAATGGGCGGATTTCTGTGAACAAAAGTAATTTCAACTACGTGTTTGCTCATTTTCAAACCGCACATTCGTTACTCGATCGAAAACTAACAAATATTTTTTACAGAAGATTTTCTTACCGTGTTCGATTGAAGGGGGGGGGGATTCCCTCTAACCCCCTCCCCAGAGATCCATCACTGGCTACACGGTACTACTGGAACACTGGCTTCTCGTAAACATTGTAAAATATGCTATGTACAAATTTTGTATTTGGAATAAAATTCTTATGGGTGGATAAAACTAGTGTAGAATAAATTCTGTAGAAGTAGAACCTACTTTCAGCCACTCCAATATTAGATTCTGGTACAGACAAGTCCATAGAAGCTTATTTTGTAGCGTTCATTGCACCTTGCAATGTTATCAATGAAGTACCTTTTGTGTATAATGCGTTGAGGAAAGTTGTGAATAAGTATAAAAGAAAGAACTGATCGGCGACGTTTTATGCTCAAAAAATGCTTGTAGAGAACAATTTTAAACACAATGAATTTTTATTTTACATATTTTCTACTTTTTCTTACACATTTTGGACAAAATACGTACTACATATGTACGAATTTTGATACATATGTACGTACATGTGTGTGTATGATTTTGCATTTTTTATTACAATAAATACCGTTCCCTAGTTATGACCCCATAACTGACTATCTATATCAATAAAAAAGGACGTACTATATACATAAAGGTGGAGGTAGAGAACCAACTTTAATGAAAACTGAATGTACGTGCACGCTCTAGAAGAACACAAAGCTGTGACTACAGCATTGATATCATCTTTCAAGAAGAGAAGGTTTTCTAGGGAGGATGTGACCTTCTACAAGGGCACAACTATAAATTTGGATAAGTGTAAGTATAAAATATAAGTGTATAGAGACTCACGTAGCGTTCCTTGAAGAGTGTAAGTAGTTGAAATTAATTCCTACATTTTTAAGTAACAGTTTGATAAAAAATTGACTATGGATTTAAATATTCGAAAAATATTGAGAAGCTCAGAAAGAAAAATAAATGTTTAAGATCGCACTATAAAAAAACGATAAAGGACAAAACCTGAGAAATGATGGAAACCAAAAAACAATTGACAACAGAAGACAACAAAATTCTTGTTAAAGTCCGATGAACTTACGAAATTTTATGAAAGCCAGTTTAATCGTCTTAAATACATTTATTGGTCTAATATTAATTGTTAAAAAACGCATGATAAAAGAAAACGTAGGTCACATTTCAAATAACTGTTCGAAGATAAATAATAACAACTGGTTACTATAATTACACAAATAGAGAAACCGAATTCGTTGGTGAATATTGCGACTTGGGGAACAATTTCAGTTTCAAATCGGATAATAAAACAGAGAATGTTATCAATATAATTAAAGAAGGAGAAAAGAATATTCAATACATTCCTAATGATAAGAGAAATAACTTTAGAAACAATGTGGCTGTTAACGTTGTGAATTACGCAATGATACCAGTCAAATATAACATTAAAGGACAGGAAATTAAAACAGAACTCAATATAACTAAAGAATTTCTAAACAAAAGAGGGATATAATATTAGTTAACTGTGATAAAGGTGCAGTAGCGGTAATTAATAGAGAAACGTATATTAATAAAGCGGAACAACAATTCAGTGATAACAATAAATATAAAATATTACAACAGTATAACATAATTAAAGACATAAATAATATAGAACAGATTGTAAAAAATGGCAAAACATAATTACATTAGTAACCATAATTATTCTAAGATGTATACAACAACAGGAAATTTAGCAAAAGCATATAGCTTACTTAAAGTACATAAATATTGATTCCGGCAAGGCCAGTAATATCAGCTATCACCCCGCAGGTCGGCCGAGCGCGGCCGCTAGCTCACCATTAATTACTCCAAAGTTTTCAGAAGAATTAAATTATTTTTGCGTAATAAATTAGTAATTAAATCATTATACAACATAGATTACTTGTTTCTGTGGTAACCGATTGTGGTGTGCCAGCTGAATATTCTGCCAGCTCACCATTAATTACTCGGAAGTCTGAAGAGCAAAAACATTAATTTTTTGTTTAATTAATTAGCAATTAAATAGTTCTAAATGGTGGCATATTTGTTTTTGTGATAACCGATTGTGTTAGTGCCAACTCAATATTCAGCCAGCTCACCATTAATTACTCGGAAGTTTGAAGAGCAAAAAAATTAATTTTTGCGAATATAATTTGCAATTAAATAGTTCTATATTGTAACCGCTTGTCGCCGGTCACATTTATAACCAACGGAAAATGGAAGCAATAATACCCGACATTAGGCCCTACACGTAGTTTCTACAGTGGCGAAGAGATGGCGTAAGTCAGAGAAGGATTTCTGAACGCACTCAGACCGTAGCCAATCAGGAAATTTTCGTGGAAATACGGACGTGGCGTGAACTTGCGTCAAAAGAGCTCGCTCTCTTTCTGGTTCGAGGCGTCGAGGAGAACGGTTGCCTACGAGTACGCCACATAGTCGACGAGGGACACGCGAAGATTGCGGAACACAAAAGCTTTAATAAAAGGTAATTGACTGAGCACTTTTCATGGATTTACGTACTGTGAATATCGTGAGATTACATGGAATTAGTAAATGAATATTAAACAAGAATGCAATGAATGAAAGAACGACGGCGGTAATAGATCGAAATGAATCTGTAAAACCACGTTGCTGCATTCTTGTTGCTAGAAAAGAGGACTATTGTAACATAGGACATGTTTCTTCTTTGTTACAGCTTTCATATTTTTCATATATTTCATACTTTATATATATTCTTTATTCTTATTTTTGGGAATTTCACTTTGGAAATCCTATGATGGAATTTTGAGAGTTATGAGAAAGACGGATTATCCAACAACTAGTTTGACTTTTGCCATTACGAAGTCATAACTTGGAGTTTCGGACTCGCATTCTGATGCGACCATCGCCTCTGCGAAAGCTGTGGTGAATTTTCGCCAAACGACTGGGAGACGGTGTTCGGAATACTTCAGTTTCGGTGCGACAGGCAACGCAGGGACCTTGCAGAAGAACGACGACCTTGAGGCGCGAGGGTCGCGCGACGGGCCAGCTACACAGCGCGGGACCAACTTGAGGAATTCGCCGGTTGTGAGTCACAGAAAGAACACTCATTAGATTTCAGTCTGGAAAAAACTTGTGAGATAGGATTATCATTATACTAGCCAAAACGTTGTAATGTGAGCTTCCCTCAAAAACAGACGTTGATCGGGCAAGTTTCTTAGAACATTGGTCTTGCTAGCCAGTGGTTTTATTTCTTTTCGACAGTCGTAACAAGAATCAGATTAAAGTAATTCTTTATGTTTATGATAGAAGTTGTTTTTGTACAGAATTATTTATTTAGAGTCATATTTTAATGATTCAAATCATTTAAGAGAAGTTATGAAACAAAATTTTGTGTTGAAAGGCTATGTAGAAGCCGAAGGTCAAATGTGACTATTGAGTGTAACGTAATTAGTGATTTAAAAGGTAGTAGTGAATTTCGAGTATTGTGTGTATGTATTTTTCTTTTACAGGATGAATATTTGTACTATGATTTGTGTGTCTCATGTGTGATATTCTTTGTGAAGTGTAAATATGTATCCATTGCTTGTTTTCTTGTAAACAGGGATCTGAGTTATTATTACTTTAGTGAAAAACTGCAGTTTAGGTAGGGAATTAGCTACCATGATTTTACGAAAAATGAGAACATAGGAGGATCTGTGAATTTCATTTGTACAGTGATTTTCATTCAATAGAATATATGTTATTTGTCATTTAAAACTGAAAAATTGTGTTGGCTTGTTAATTGATCAGTAGTTTAACAAAGACGAACCCACTACCAATAGGGAAGTTTATCCGTAAATTGAGATATTCCCAGGGATGCGTGACGGTGTAATCACACGTCGCGAAGTAGGCAAATGACAGATCTACTTTTGTAATCGGTACGGTGAGGTGAGAAGGTACGGTTACAATATGGTGGTATATGTATATTTGTGGTAACTGATTGTTGTAGTGCCAGCTGAAGAAAGGTTGTATATGGCTTAGGGTATATATCCCAGCATTAAGAAAACGTGCATAGAATACACTTCTTCCCGTAGCACGTCAAATACAGTTTCTAACTGTTTTTGACGTAAAATGAAATACGAGTTAAATAAAAGTACGTTAAGCGCATGATAGCGGTAACTGCCTCATGCAGTTAATCCTCAACATAGTATGAAACAAAGAACCGGTATTTCAGATTAAAATTCTTTCTCCTTCATGAATGTAATTTTTACAACAAATAACAATTTCAATATACAAAATTTCAAATTCAGAAATAAACGACGCGAAAAATCGATGCATCTAGAAAGTCGCCATGATGCAATATAATCGGATTCGAGGGCTTGAACCTCTCCAGTTTTTTCTCTTTGGAATCTGCATGTAGGATCCCTATAATATTTATATCTTTTGCAATAACCATGTTATCCCATAAAAATACAAATTCATGTTAGTATTCCTAGATACTGTGGACTAGGGATATCAATATGACTTAATTTTTGTGATCCCCCCGATAAAAAAATCTCCGGGTCATGGACCTTCAGAAAGTGGCAAGCTTACTAACGTCATCTATGCTACTCTATAAGCTTATGCTACTCTATAAGCTACTCTATAAGTCTTATGACCTTGACTGTACGTCGAGTGCTCGCTATAAAATGTAACGGAATCTTTGATATATCTTTGAGTTGGAACACTGTTTCAAATTCTACCCGTTTTTATAACAGAAAGAACATAAATGTGTAGATAATTGCAGACCGACCACTTCAATCGCGCTACCATCGTTAAAACGTTTTCGATGACTTCTCGGAATGCTCGAATACGGTAAGGGGGGTCGGCGTTCAAGGTCCGTGGCTCGTGCGTTTAATTCAGTCGCGTCTGTGCCTTTGCTTTGTCCGTTGTCTCGTTTTGTCGTTCAATATCGCCCAAATCCATTCAACATTCCCTCGGTTGAATAACATGGGAATGGAATCGAAGAAATTGGCCAGATGAGTGGTAGTAGAATATTTTAAAATTTAGTGGTAAAAAATAAAGACGTAAGTAGAACGAAACTGTATGAAAAAATACATTCATATTAATTTCTTATTTATTCTCTCTATTTCAGTGTATATTCTATTCAGTGTTTACGTAGAATTATGCAAAAGTACAACAATACATTTATTATTCTTGAATTTATTGTAACATAATTCATTTTGTTGATTTAAAATCATTATAAAATTTTAATATTTAAAGTGCAGTTACCTCTCATGAGAGCTTCTGTTCGACGTATCTTCAACGTTCTTCAGTAACACAAAACTTTCTTTAGTAGATCCTTTCCCAACGGGGATGGTCGCCAAAATAACTGAGGAATAGAAATCTCACCTTGGTGTCTTAGGTCTTTCCTATAAATTCTCTGATTGGTAGATCCAGTCAGGCGTACAATTTTCTGGAGGAAATTGTCTTTGCAAAGCCTTCTACGCGTCACTTACTAAATTAGTGTTGGCGTGTCGGCGGGTAGCGGCAGGATCTTCAAGTTTCGGAAGCGTCGTAACGTAATCGCACAACCTAGTGCTTACATATGTAAGTCGAAAATTCCTCCAAACCAACAGATATAAGAGAAATATGACGCCTTACTTTTTTCA
Source organism: Teleogryllus occipitalis (assembly GCA_011170035.1). NCBI lineage: Eukaryota > Metazoa > Arthropoda > Insecta > Orthoptera > Gryllidae > Teleogryllus > Teleogryllus occipitalis. The sequence goes on from BLKR01009987.1 coordinate 25,308, forward strand.
CGAGTCCAGAGGGTGAATACATCGACCGGGTCGATTAATTCTACTCCGTGGCGAATATTTTGCATCCAGGGACCAGGCCTCTCCCCAGGTTTCACAGCTTCCAGCGGCGCTTTCATTAAATTTCTTGTCCGCAGAGATAAATAAGCTTCTATGACGCTCTCACGCAAAATGCAACCCATGAAAGTAGCGATACACCGGAGTGACACGTGTGGGCAATTCTCCCTCACGTGCCAGCTCCGACACGCGTGCGCTTCCAGTGCAAGTTATCGATTTTTCTAAATGGATTTTTACAGTCCAATATCCTTTTACGTTAGAGAGAATGTAAATGAAAATTGAAACTCCAATTAAGGTACAAAAATCCGTAAAGAAGATAACACGGTGTAGAAAACATTGCTTCACACATGCTTCACTTTTCACATAATTTTATAAATCTTCTTTCGCAGTATTGCGAATAAATCATTAAATGATATCATATTTTGTTAGGAATATTTGCCTCATTCGATGAGCCTTTAAAATATGTATCAATAATGGATGGAAATTGATCCAGTGGCGGCTTTTGTGCGTTGATCTACTGGCTATTCCTTCCACTCCTCACGTGAAGACGTCCACTCAGCAACGGCGACGCGGGCAAATGCCAAAAAAACTGTTGAGTTCTCGGTCATCGCACAAGGAACGATTCTAACCGATCGATGAATTGTTGAGGTCTACTACTCAAGTCATTTTGCAATTAAATGTGCATGAGGAGTCAAGTACTGCGCACGTCATTCTGCCTCTTTGTTCGGGCAAGAATTCTTACATTTCACGTTACATCTATACGTGAACGGTCACACTAGGTCCTTCGAAGCAGTGTCCTTTTAACCCTAGAATGGCCAGCGGGCTCAGAAGGGACCGGTGATTGTTCACATTTGTGGGCTTAATATTTTAGGATGCTGAAAATAATAGATATTGTTCATTTGGTTTATGGTAGATAGGATTTTTTGTGTTTTTTTATTTAAGGTCGCATCAACTTCTAAGTCATTAGTGACTACTATTGGAGTTAACATTATGGTAACTGTGAAGATGAAACGATTTGGTGATGATAAGGGATGAAAGGACGAACACAAACACAGCCATGCCGGAGGTGGGGCTCGAACCCGCGACCCTTCGGTCCGAGATCACTACGAGACTACTGCCTTACAAATCTCGGCCACCGGATAGGCATATATATGTATGATAATGTCCTTTTTGACCAAAATATGATGCAATTCATCACATGTGTTGAATAAATTTGCGTTATTACAGTGTCTTTGACCATAGGTAAACAATCAGAGCTATAAATTCAAAAATTACACGTGCAGAACACATTTTGAAAATATTTGTTGTATTTTAAGCCTAGTATAATATATTTTAATACATTGCTATGTTTTGCAGATATGTAAATAATCTATTAACATTTAAATGTATTAGTTTTTGGCTTTAAATACAAATATTGATTCAGAAAGTCGGGAAACGTTTCATTAACAGAGACAGAAATTCAAAATGTTTTTGGTTTAAATGAATGCCCATGTAGTATATTATTAGTTATATCACACACAGTTTATTATTTATCAGAATCGTCAAAAACCTCAATTTAATTAAAATCTAAGTGGTGAGTTCTGGAGACCCCATCCCCTATTGTAATGCATGGGTCTTCATATAGCTAATATTACTAGAGTTGAGAGGGTTACGTTCCTCAAACCGTGTTAAACGACGCCTAAACAACCTTTTGAATCATATTACATTTTTGTTGATTTCGTTCTTCTGAGCACCGCCGCTCCGTAGCACGTGTGATCAGAATCCCAGAGAATCTAAAATTATTCGTTTCATGCAATTTAATTTTACGAGACAAAGAATTTTTGTTTGCTAATTGCAATCTAGAAATACTACCCAGTACTATTAGAATGTTTTCTCGCGCACAATACCGAGTCTATAATGGTATCATGCAGAGTTCAGCAGCTGAACATTGGAAGTTGGATTCCAATCTACGAGTTCTAATTTTTTCTAATTTTCATTATGCGAAGAAATCTGTTCATCCTCTGGCCATGTGAAAGATATGTGGTTTCATTGTATACCCAGGAATTCGAAAAATAGACCAAAGGATTTGCACTAATCATTTACAACGCGCGTAGAAATCGAAAGAAAACTATAGAGACTTAAGCATGTAAGATGTGCCTCATGTCATGTTATTTCTTTGAATACCGAGGATCGCTTCGATTTTTACTGAAAATGGAAATATTTCTTTATTTTATTACCCTATTCTCATCTTGCGCGTACCATCTTCTATCCAGTGTGTTGTTACTTACGCCACTTATGAAGTCATGCGACGGCAATGTCCCAAGGACGAGGTCGCTAGCAATTTATTTTGCGATTTACGTGTTGGGTTATGAAACAGGTACTTTTTTCAGTTACTTTGTTCTTGGTACGGATGAATCTGTTGTAGGAATTGCAGTACTGTGATAACGTTGTAAAATATATTTGTGAAAATTTTTCGTGTTAAAATATTTAATTTGATGCAGCAATACAACACTTTTAACGGTTGTTCGTGCGTAGTGGGTATGTTACTTTTTGGAAAAACAATTTCTGCAGTTTTGTTCTGCAGCATGTTTGGCTGCTGTAGGTATCTATTTTGAATTGAATTGAATAGAATTTGCCTTATCAAAGAGTGGCGAGATTCAGGCCACGAGGCCTGCTCTTCCGTCTGACCACGCAAATTCCGCTACGCTCCTTTCACTAACCATGGGAGAACGAAGGTATTACTTGGGCGACGAAACAGGCGATTTGAATTTAGCTCAGAGGCGTCATTTAGGCTTGAGGATCTTTAACATGCAGTAAATCTACTAACATGGAACAGCCGGCTTTACTTCCCCTCCGAAGGAAGGCGTACGAAGGATTTTTTCGCCCTTAAAAATCCACGGCTTCGATCGGGTTCGAACCCGCAAACTTGGGTATAACAGTCCGATACGCTAACCGTTACACCATCGCCGCCGCCGAAGCTAATTCCATAATTTTTTAAAATAAATTACCAACGTGAGCAATGTTCGCTGGGGTCAAACCAACCGCTTGAATGGGAGAGTGTTGGGAGAGAGGAGTGGGAGAGGCCCGAAAGGGTGGGATGGGATGGGGCGGGGCGAGGCGGTGGGTGGCAATTACGAGCGGCGCCTCCGAAGACCGGCAGAGCTCGTAAAAAGCAGCGCGCCGGCGACGGACCACGCCGATAAACCGCGCGCCCTGCTCCGGTCCCGCTGCCTTGATTCGCGTCGCCCTCTGACAGGCCTCGTTAGTCGCAGACATATCTTCACTTCTTTCCACCTGTCCGCAACGGCTTCCTGCATCCGATTCTTTTATGGTCTCCATCTCCGACGCAAGGGTTCTTTTCTGAACCTCATTTTCCCGATTTATGATCTCCTGGTTCCTTTCGATAACCTGTTACTTGTTTTCCCGATTATTCATAATGCTTCGTAATTTTATTATTCGGTTTTTCACGTTATTTTATATTTTTATTACCATTATTACTCTTCCCTCTTAACTCTATATTCAGTGTGACCAACGTTTCTCATGACCGTTAACAACCCTGCCCTTTCCCGTTTCACTTCCGTTGCCGCCATCCACCACATTCAACGTGGGATTCCTGTTCTCTTAGTCGCTCTCACATCGGAGCTACGTCTCCGCTCGATGGTTTCCGGCGGCACGAAACGACGTTGTCCCTTAATTGTACACAGGTTAAAATGACCTACGAAGAGCAGAGTGGTAAGGGTTTCCCTAACTCATTCTCAGTTCCAAGAGAATGACTTATAAAATAAGTTATACACAAGAGTACACTTTTGAGCAACAAACATTTTAATAATATCAGCATTCTTAACAAAACAAGTCACTTATTCCCAGTTTCTTACAGCGTAAATATATGGTCTAAAGGGAAAAATTAATTGTTATATTCACGTTTTCTTAGATTAAACATATGAATATATATTTAATCTCGAAACCTGCATTTATTCGCGTAATGTTTTAATATCATTTCAAATGATATTACAACAATCCTTGAAAACAATTAAAACACTCCTTGAATGGAGAGTCATTTTCCCAAGTATCGCACCAGGAGAGGTGGCTAAGGGCATCAACTAGTACCGCTTCAATGCCTTTGAACGGGAGGTCCTGGGCTCGAGTCCCGACGATGTTAGGATTTTCCACTCTGTCTAGATAGCTAGGTCGAGTTCTGTCGCGGTCTGGAGGAGAATTATAGCGGCCGGCTGTTCTGATTGGTAGTTTTCCGTGTTTTTTTAGATTAATACCACGCGAATGCTGGGGAAATAACCTAACGTTTGTTAGGTTATTTCCCCAGCGGTGTGGACCGCGCACGATCTTTCCTTTTCATTCCTTGTCCTATCCTCCCCTTTACACACACTTACTCTTACATGCACTACACTACTACACATGGCAGGAGAACGGTCGGGAACTAAGAGCTTGGCCCGACAGGGGCGGTGCCCCGCTGTTGGGAGATGGAAATCCCGCTAACAGACGGTAGTTTGACGCCGCATCTCACCGTCCAAGGAGGAGGATATCACCTCCACCTCCCGCGATAGAAAACATGCACTATACTTACCGTACTAATGACCTTAGGAGTTGACGCGCTCGAAATCACTAACAACGAACCAACTAACCAACCAAGTATCGACTTAATACAACTTTGCAGACTCATGTGTTATGAAATTATCCAATTATTTTTGAACCCACGAAAATCATGGAATGTTTAATATTGTGATTTTTTTCAGTTATAGCTACAATATGTTATCAAGTATAGCTGCAATGTTTTCTAACATCAATTTCAATGGTCGATCATTTTACACTGAAATATTTTATTAACGATCATAAGAAAATCAAAATTTAGCTTCTTAGAATTGATTTGTTACAATTGGTTTATGAAAACAAACTGTGAATGACTATTTTTATGTCATCATAGTTGCTGTGAAAGATATTAACATTGCTGATTCAAATGTACATTACTAAAATGAATGTTCATGTGAAAATGTGTCAATGACATTCTCCACTTAAAATAAACTTCCAAATGGCTTGCGAGGTCAGAGGGTGTGCAGACCATATAAAAAATGACTCCGCGAGATTGAGATATTTTATTTTTCGGTGGTCCATGTCACCACATTGCGGTAGTCTTCCACCGCGCTGATCCATCCGTCAACTTCGTTTTGGAAACCCCATCGCTGGGGCTCGGCGCGGTGAGGTGCAGGGGCGGCGCAGGCAACCCGCTGCACGCGAGTGCCCAATGGGTTGCCTGCCGCTCGCCTTGGCCTGCGCTCGGCTGGGCCTGACCCCACTGTCGGGCCTAACCCGGCAGCACACGCTCATCCTTCTTGAACGTCAGTGCACGCACCTGGTCTCACAGACCCTTCTGCTTGCATTTCATTTAATTCAATTTCCCCTCATAATTTCGATCCAAAGAATCTAATAATAGAAGGATAAGAAAAATAGACTGATATTATTTTCAATAATGAGATACATTTTTAAATAATTGATTACTGTATTTAATGGTTTCCATGCAAATTAACAAAACTGAAAAAATGAAATAGGTTGAAATATTATTTTCATTGTATTAGGTATATTTTACATATCTGACAACATTCCTTCATTGCATGCTTTACAAACTGTTAGTGAATGCTCTAAACAATTAAACCTTTTGCATATTTGGCACTAATATTTTGTTAAATCGCGGAAAGTACTGAACGAAAGCCGTTGCACGAGTGCATTCAGATGGGCTCTGAGACCCGTGCAACATTTTGGAATATCTCACTGCTAGAAAGGTTAACAATACTCACTTTCTCAAAAGAAGTGTGACTCCTATCTGTGGAAAGAAAAGGTACATATCAGCTCAATTGCAATCGCAATATTAGAGTAAGGGATTCCCGTGTCTTTCAGACCACCTGCGTGCACTGCCGGGTTACAAGGAAAGCCAGTATTTAGATCTGATATCTTCATGCCGTCGGACCTAGTAGCAGTTCGTAAGACGTTCGTAGACTGATCAAGACACACTCATGATAAGCGAATCTTTTAATAGCACGTGTCTTGAGTGTGTGCACCGAAATCAACATTATGTCAGTACCGGGAGCAGTAGCTCAGTGCATCAACTGATGTCACTGCAGCGCCTCTGACTTGAGGTCCTAGGTTCGAGTCCTGACGGTGGCAGGATTTTCGACATTAGATTTTCAGCTAGGTCGAATTCAGTCGCTGTCTGGAGGAGAATTCTAGCGGCCGGCTGCTCTGATCGGTAGTTTTCCGTGGTTTCTCCGATCAACACCAGGCGAATGCTGGAGCAGAACCCTACCAAACGGGCCACGGACCGCACGCGATCTTTCCTTCCTCTTCCTTGTCATATCCTCTCCCCTTACAAACACACACACATACTAACATGTACTACACTACCACATATTCCGGGAGACCGGTTGGGAGCTTAGAGCTCGTCCCGGCTGGGGCGGTGTCCCGTTGGTGGGAGAGTCCTGGTCAGGGGGAAACCCCACTAGGTGGGTCGGCGCCGTATCACGCCATCCAGCGGGAGAAGACCACCGCCATCTCCCGAGAAAAAAAACATGCACTACACTAACGGGAATAATGACCAGAGCAGTTGACGCGCCCGGAAAAATCAATCAATCAATCAGTAAGTTCAACTGCCTGGGGGGATACGAAAGATAAAATAGAAATAGCGCGCCCCGAATCAGCGCGGATTAGAAAAAGAGAGAAGCTGTGATTCGTGTGTAAAACGCGTCGTCATGGCGTGTGAGGCGGGGAGGGTCGGGGTAGGGATCCGGCGTTGGACCCGATCCACAACCTCTCTGTCTAAGCCCGGCTTCAGCCGAAAGGGAAGGTGCGCTGCCGCGCGAGGGCGGGGAGGGGCGGGGTGGGGGCGGGGGCGCGGGGGCCGGCGACTATCTTTAGGCTCATCTGGGCTGCCGAGACGAACATCGCCGCGCGCGGCTACGGCGACAAAACAAAACACATGTGGCGAAGCGCCCGCGCTGGTTATCAGCAGGCGGCGCTGGTGAAGCGGGCGCTGGCGGTTGGCCCAATAGGCACTCCCCAGCGAGAGGGCCTGTCATGGCAAGGGCTGGCCAAGGCGCTACGGTTGGATAGCCACGTGTGGCTTTGCGTCAGTGGCGGAGCCCCCTGCCGCCGAGGCACTGTCGTGAAGGCGCCGTCCTTTATAGAAGACTCCCCCTATGGTGGGTTTACTCCGTACAGCTAAGCGCGCCATGACATGGCCGACATTTTTACTTTATCGCAAACAACTTGGACTCTGGATTACGGCAAAATGTCTGTCCATCTCTGAACAACGCTATGACTAAATTGCAGAGAGGATTTTCACCAATATTGATATTCGTGTATTAATCTACCTAACGTCACAGACCCTTGAATTTAATATTAATATTTTGAGTTTGGGGATAATGTACATGAAGCTATATTTTCAAAGTATTCTCGAAAATGGCTCATTTTTTTCTCAGATGGAGCAAAGTGTATTTATAAAATGTCAACGGTCCAATTTTTGTTGAACTCTCTGAATTTTCTACAATGGCAAGACTTTTTTTGCGTCTTTCTACAACTTCAATATTGAAGATATTTTTTTCTCATTTAAATTTATTCTTCAAAATTAGATCTTCAAATGAAGTCATGTACACATTTTTCAAAATATAATTCGTTTCTGGTTAATTTTGCGTTAAATGAAGGCAATTTGATAAACAAGATTTTCTCAAAAATGGTTTCAATGTTTTATTTTTTCTCCAATATTTCTACGTACACATAAAAATGGCGCAGGCCAATTTTTATTTAACTCTCTGAATTCTCGGAGATTATAGAAGTTGTAAATAATGGGAGAAAGTAGTGTTGTTGAAGCTCCACGAGTTTATCTGGGTTCCGCGTATTAGGCTGGAACGGGACGGACGGGAGGTCAGTTGTCCATACGGACACTTGTGCTGTCAATTTTCCACCTTTCTCTATGTCTTGTATTATGCGCAATGAAAAAATACTGTCAAAAGAAGAAGAAATTGTGTATTAATTTCAAGAAGAAGAACAAACAAATGAGAAGTCTATGACCCGAGTTTCTAGAAGAAAATTATTTACAGAACAAGACGGACAAAAGAGAAATTTTGCGTATTCTATCCAGACCTTGAATTTGAAAAGATCTTACTCTTAGGGTGTCTCAAGATAAATTTGAAGGTGTCTTGAATATTTTTTGAATGCTGAACTAGAAAGGAGAATACGAATTTTAGAGAGTCAATACGATATAAACAAAACATTGCTTGACTAATTAAAAAGAGAAAAATCAAAACATGAACATGGAAGTAGAAAATGAACAACTGTGTTTGAGGTAACCCTTTTCCTTTCCTAAAAACTGGTCTAATATGTAGCAGAAGTACCTTAATGAGGACCTTGTAAGGCCTATCTCCACTATTATAAATTAAGTTTCTTTTTCCTAACGAACTATTAATGATACAATAATGAAATTTTGCACTGTTATTGTTTGCACATTTTTTCATAACTGGATATTTTTGTAAGTTTCTTAAAGAAGTGGAAATATTTTAATTATATCTTTTACATATTTAAATAATCGTGTACAGATATTTAATATACATCTTTTAAGGACTTTGCTAATAATGAGATTACATCAATGAAAAATGTCCATATTACCAAATCAATCAATTAATTAAGTGGTACAAATTTGTAATTTGTCATCAATAGATTCTGAGAAACAGGAACATAAAGTTTAAAAAAAACTTAAATTACGGAAAACAGCTAGTAAAGTATTTGGTAGAACCTCAATGCATTCCATATTCTGGATCATCACTGTCTTCAAGTTCCTGATGCTTTATTTTTATTCTTTTGTCTTCAGAAATAATTTAGACAATAATTGATAGTCTTTGTCACTTAATTTAATTATTTGATCATCAATTTCTTGGTATAAGATGATCATATTCTTTCCTGATTTGATTCCCAACTTTAGTAAAACCTTAACTCTACCTATATTTCCGTCATAAAAAGTTAAAAAACTGTCGTATACCCCAAGAGAGAGTACTTCCCTTCTTACAACACTGATTTGGGGATCCTGTACCAAATAACGAGATTGAAAGATTCGTTCGCATTTTGGGTTTTGTCATGGAGACATCTTCTCAATAGTAAAGGATCTAATAAAGCTCTAAATGTAGGCTTGACTGCATTACCCACTGCAATGGGAAGGAAATGTTTGTGGCAGTACTCTTCTTCAGTTTTTGACACCTATTGTATCCAGGTCTGTTCTCCCTTAGGGTAAAGTCCATGTTGATGGTTCTTATCGGTGGAAAGCTTATGAAATAATATAGCCCATATATTTCTTCATGCTTTACAGAGAAACATCATTTCTTCTAATAGCTTGACCACAGTAGCTTTGCAATGTGTCAATTTCTTTTTCTGTGAGTCTTCCTTGACCTATGATACATTTTCCATCCTCAAGTAATTTTCCTTTCAAATTCTTTTTGAGTTTGCGCAGTCGATTTACCATTCTTTTTTGCACGTGTCCTATGTATTCTAGTTTTTCAACTTCAGTATCATTGTATGGTTTACATTGAACTGTTTTTTAAATGCTTTGCTATCCCCCATCACCTAAATACTTGGTGTATCGTACTGAATAATTAAATTGTGATTGCTTGAAAATATCTTGTACATTAAACCTTTCCATTCCTCCAATAATTTGCTATACAAGTAGCTTCTCGTTTATGATGTTCGAAAGTAATTTTATCGCTCTCTAATTTTTAACATATATTACAGTGTTTACTCATTATTTCCACGTCAATAATTTTTCCCGTGTCAACTCTTGCAGCTAACACTACCGCGTTCAAAATCTTGTGCCCTCTTTTCTGCCACGTACCATCCAGAACAACAGAAAAATCAGTTTCACCATCATTAAATGCTACAACTTCTTTCAGAGCTGCAGTCATACTCTTTTTGGCAATTTTCTTACGTAGCTTCTCTCCATATCTTGTTATAATTCAAGAATCGTCAAGGGGGTTACGGAAGGTTCATAACAGCACAGAAAGTTTTGGCAGCTTCATCACCGGTAAATCCCGGGTTTAGGGTGACATGGTTCCTTTGATTAACTGATTCGGTTCAATAGAGAGGAATCGACTCCTTGAATTGAATTCTTGTTTATACGTACTAGTTGCATGCATTAAGTTTATGATGTTACCGCAAGAAATATAGTTATTTAAAATAAATTCTATTTCACAAACTCATGGTACTGAAACTTTTGTTATTGGGGGGCTATCGTCCCCCAACCCCCCCATTCTAATACTGAAAAATCAACTCGTCATAAAATAATATCATTCAAAGTCAAAAAGTAAAAAATAAACTCGGGTATAAATTCGTCAAAATAAACTATTAATTTGGATTCTTCTTCTTTTTATTTCTGAAAAAATACATACTTTTTACGAAATGAAGCTTAAAAATGTTAATAAAAGTAAAGAAATAACTCACATCTGAATTTATATTATATTTTTTTTTATATTTTGCCAAAAATTTTCAAATTTAATTGTTTTTTAACTTCGTCTCCACATACATTCTGCTAAATAATAACTAATCCGGCTAAATAATTTTTTATTTTCCACTTTGTGGCGTGGAATTGCACGTTTAATCGCACTCCCCTCAATAGCATTTGTATGCGCTCCAGTTTCAGGGTCTTTGAAGCTAATAGAATGATTAACTCCTAGATGAGTAAAACCTTCATCTTTAAGACAATCATAAGCCTTCCAAGAATCCGAGATCACAATAGATTTCGGCTTGATGTAATTCTTGATGATGTCCAAGAGTACATCCTTGCTACGACATTCAACGACCTTGAAAAAGGACCGAGAGGAACCTCTTTCAACACCACCAAACACCCATTTCGCTTATTTTTGCCCCTGCTATACTTCCTTTTACCGAACTTACTCTCATCGATTTCAACCTCAACATCCTCTCCACCCAGTGATTGACTTTCATCTTCGATAATTTCAAAACGTAACTCTCGACAAAAACTCATTCAATCAGTACTCTCACTCGTACACTCACGTACACCAGCATCCAAACATCTGTGTTCAACCTTTGCTGCCATCACCCCTGTAGGGATAAGAAGCACCTTCCATATCTCCATGTGATTCCTCTCAAACCAAGAATCCTTTCGCACAGACATTTTCACGCTATGACCATTCTCGCCTCTCACACTACAAATCCACTCATAATAATCTATCCTATCCTTTCTCTCAGTAAATTTCATCTCTCTTGCACACATTACATACACGTCGAGACGCAAGCAAACCCACTTTCTGACACCACTGGATCACATTCTCAAGTTCCCTTAAAATTTTACATGTCGCGTGTTAAATCAAAGTGATGTTATTTTGCTCTCAATCTTCCATTCCGAGACTTCAAATGACCGTATTTTTACGCTAATAACAAAATCACTATGAGAGACGAAAGAAATGTAATAAATTTTAATGAACAAATTTTCACTTAGAATTACGAGTGATAAATGGATCTACGTAATCTATCTCTGCATTCATTCCCTTTAATTTAAATACCCTCCGTCAATAAGATTTTGCGAAATTTCAAAAATGTAAATTGTAAGCTTATCCTTATGCAACACTCAATATACACTCGTAAAATATGAGAGATTTCTTAGCAGCGCTACTCCTGCAAATGTGGTCGGGTGACGAATGGCCCACGCGCGATACGTGAGGACTCGCGTCCTCAGAACTGGCGCCGGAGGGACTATTTCAGCGCGCGAGGGGCGTCCGCCATCAAAATAGCCGCGAAGGTTGCGGAGAACGGTACGCCTCCGCCCCCCCACCTTTGCTTGGGGTGCGCTGCGAGACCATATGTGGCGGACTGTTACATTCAAAATATCCGTTAAACACCAGTCGCAAAAAATCAAAATTACTCAAAAAATGCTAATATAACATATTGCAATATGTATTGAGATATACAAATTTTCTCTCTACTTTAATTTCTTGCAAAGATCTTAGCGTCCGGCTTGCTGGGTCAATGGGTCACGATATATTATAATCCTTATTACCTTTATAATGGATTATAGGATCCGCAGACTATACAGCGCTGCTGGGAATCTGAAATAGAATGATTCTAATTCCTAGTTCATTACTGTTTGGATTGACTAAATGAAAGATCACTTTCTTTTCTAAAGAACAAAATTTAACAAAGTTTATTGTTACCTTTTAGCAAACAATTTAGTGAATTTAATAAATGATTTTGATGTTAGGCCTTTGATCAAGATATCTTTGAATTTTACAGTTTTATACCGCGGTTAACTTATCTATTCTTCGTTGATGTCCCTCGTAGACTTCTCAGTCGAAATATCTTGCGAGCTTGCCGTAGTCCAAAGTCCCAAGAAATCCTCTTCTGCTCCTATCCAAACTGGTCTCAAACTATCAAAATTATCAGTCCCGATTACGTCCTATGACATAGTCCCGAAATCTATAACTCGATTACCACTCCCGACAAAGTCCCAATTTATGCATCAATATTACTTCCACATGCAATATCTGCAATATCATTTACTGTCCTTAAAATTTCACAATCTGATAACCCGACTCTGACTATCTGCACTACACTCGCTCCCTCTCACGAACCTACGATCAGTTCAGACACGCGATGCTGGTCAGAATCAATCTTCCTGCTTGATTCCTCCTCGAAGACATATCTTCTTTTTTTTTCATAACATTTGACCGTCCTTCTCTCACCCAGCCAATCCATACGTTCGTTACATTTTGGTGTAGCTGACCTTTCGATCGTCTAAACTTCTTCGCCCAATCCCAAATTTTCTACTTTCGGCATGCAGCCACCTCCTAATGCATTTACAAAAAGCAAAAACTACATTGTTTATTCCCGGTCGTTGCTAAGCCTTTGCTCTCGTGATATATTCTAATGCATGTTCCCCCATATAGTCTACAAATAAATGTTTGTTTATTTTCATGTGACATATCGGTATGTCACAGTATATCATTGAATTCGTCTTTTACACTCGTCGTGATAAACCGAAAAAAATGTTCCATTTGATAAAACAAAGTTACCTTAAGTATCTCGTAAAATACAAGTTATAAAATATAAATTAATACACGTACCAATTAGCCCCATTCCCTCGTGGACTTTCGTGAAAACTGCATTGCAACAACTTCAACCTTCAAAAGTTACAGGAGGTGCTTATGTTACGTGACTCACGTGTATATAACAGACTACACACATATTCAAAAACATTTGAATAGACGGAATTTTATAAATTTTTCAAATATTTTGGCAAAGGTCGGTTAGAAACTAATTGGTCTATAGCTGTTAGGATATTGTAGATTATTATTCGGATTGCATATTGGTGTCACAATATCAGTTTTCCAGGTCTTTGGATAATATCTTGACCTTAAACATGCATTGAAGTGAGCTGTTAATGCAGTAATCGCTTTGTCAGGTGCGTTTTTCAGTATTAAGTCATGGCCTGCTGATTTTCTAGGTTTTAATGCCTTAATGATTTGATACATCACGGACGGAGCTATAAATTTAGTATTTGTTGGTATTAGTAAATATTGCGGTGTTGATTAGTTTCATTCCACTTTTAAATGGAAATAAAAGTTAGTTACAGGGTTATTTATCAATATTTTTTCAAAATGTTCCGCTCAAGTTTCTGCTTTTTCTAAATTCGTCGTTGATAGTCATGTGTTAGATGATAACTAGGGGATGGAAGATGTTTCCTTTGTTATAATTTTAACTGTATTCCACATTGTCCTAGAGTTTGGGGAGATGCTGCCTAGAAAGTTTTGGAAATGTGTACATCGAACTTTATGTAACTCCTGTTTAATTTTTACAGCCATGCTTTTTAATTTTTGTTTCAAAGTTTTATTGCATGAATATTGCCACATTCTACGAAAGTTATGTTTTTCTGCAATTAAATTTAGTAGAGGTTTAGAGAGTATAACTTATAATATATTGTAATATATAATTTCTGTTGTAATTCCTGACTTTAATAGATCTTTTGGTAGCATTTTTAATTGCGTTTTCGAGGGAGCTAATACAATTGTCTATTTCTGATTATGTTTGAAAACTCTTCGGATACAGACTTTCATTAGCTAGAAAGTTTCTATACATGCCTAATTTACTTTTGCCTCAATTATTTTTGCTTTACGTTTGCCAGTGTTGAAAATTCCATCCGGCAAGGAGTCAGAATGAGAGCATTTCTTCTCTTTATTCGAATTTATGATTCACAATGAGAAACAACTCCCTGTCATAGATAAATGGCACTTTCTGCATGCATACCTTACTGGCACTGCAGCAAAATGAACTGACGGGCTGCTGCACGTTGCCGAAAGTTACGCAGAAGCAATTTCTATTTTAAAATCTCGTTATGAGAACTTGAAATTAAGGAAACATAGAATTTTGACATTGCGTTTCAATTCTTCTATTAATATGCTGCTCAAAACTTACTTTGGTAGATCATTTTAAGAGCAATGTACGCGCGACGCAATTCCTCAACGAATCAGTGTAACATTGGGATACTATTATTTCTTACTTGGCTACTTCTAAACTAGACGAAGCTACTACCTATAACGACTGGTAAACTAATTCTGCGCGCATTTCGGATCCCACTCTTGACGACCTTTATAAGTTTCTTGAAACTGGAGCTACTTGTATTTCAAATGCAGCCGTTGATAAGAAGATTCGTGATAAGAATAGCACCGAAATTTCGTCTTCTTTACCCAAAACTAAGACCTTTATTAATGATCAATCTCTCACTTGTCCCTTGTGTAATGAAGATCAAGCATTACACAAATGCAAAGCATTTCTTAAGAAAACTGATCCCGAACGCTGGGAATGTGTTAAATCCAGGCGTTTGTGTTTCAATTGCTTTTGATCCGGTCACAAAGGCCCGAAACACAGTAAAATGTTGTATGAAGTGTAGTTATAAGCATCATTTGCTATCGCATAGGGAGCGTAAGGCCACAGCCAATGTTAACACCGACGCTCATGAAAATTCAGATGAAATTTCTTCAGACGCAAAGTGAGAAACTATAAGCGCGCATGTAAACAATATTTATGCCTCCAAAGCCTTGCTTTCAACAGTTTATCTACTTTTCAGATCTTCATAAGGCAAATTAGTTAAATGTTCATCCATGCTAGATAACGACAGCACACATTCTTTGATTACGAGTACCACCGTGAAAAAATTAAAAATTAAACCAACGTCATCTTCAATCTCAATTACAGGCGCAAGAGGTTCAGTGACGAAGTCACTCAATGTTGCTAAAATATCTATTTCACCACGCAATAATTCTGATGTTAGATTAAAAATGAATCCCTTGATTGTGAATACATTGCACTGGATATTCCCACTTACTCTGTGGATCGTAGTAAACTTAAAATTCCAAAGAATATTGCCTTGGCGAATCCAGATTTTCACATCGCCACCCCTGTTCATATTTTGTTAGGCGCGGACGTATTCTGGAATAGTTTAAGATCACGTAAGGTGAAACTCCCAAGAACTAAGACATTGAACTTGGGCCTCATGGAAACTACCTTCGGTTACATCGTAACGGGTGTAATAAAAAATGAATGTACGGCACTCACTAGCTTGTGCAACTTTGTTTCCAAACACACTAACTTTGAATTATTTTGGGAATATGAAGAGTTGCAAATAGAAAATCAATTCCCCACTAATGATGATTTTTGTGAAAATCTTTTTTTTAATACTACACAGCGAGATGAGGCTGGTAGATATATTGTTGAATACCCTCTCTTTCGTAATGATTTCGAAATTCCGTCTTCAAGAGTCAGCGCTCATAGACGATTTTATTCTATAGAAAGTAGATTCAGTTCCAATCCTCAACTTAAACAGCAATATTGTGAGTTAATGAGGGAATATACTAATCTAGACCACCTGGAACTCGCCCACGAACCGTATTTAGATGGAGGTCAGGTCAAATTAATTCACCATCCTGTCTTCAAAGTTTGAAAAATTAGGATAGTATTTGATGGGTCTTTTTTAACTGAAGCAGGCAGATCTTTAATTTCTTTAATACCTCCCGACCCAGTCGTTCAACCTCATGTATTTTCCATTCTTATTAATTTTCGGCTGAGTCAATTTGCATTTTGCGCTAACATTGAAAAATTGTACCGACAGGTTCTTGTCAAGCCAGAACATAGACAACTATAGCGTGTTTTTGGCGGTTCGATAAATCCACTGCACAACAGGTTTATAGATCAAAGTGTTTTATATATGGCATTACATCTCCTGCCTTTCTGTCCACCCGCGCTTTAGTTCAGCTTGAGCATGGTCATGGAGCAGGTGGGCATTTACTGCTTAACAATTTTTGCGTGGATGACCTGGCGTACAGTGTTGCGAATAAAGAGAAAGCTCAAACAGCTCTTTCTCAACTTGAACAAATTCTAGCTAAAGGTTGAGGAGGAGGGAAAACCTAAAATTTTCTACAGTGACAGTGCTCAGACTTATAAGGAACCCAAAGACAAAAGGCAGAATGGATGGGGACCTATTCCTGATGACTGGAAAAATGTCTTATTAGACAAAACTATTGAATGGAGATATATTCCCCTCTTATGCTCCGCATCGTGGGGCGTATGGGAAATGATGGTTAAATGGTTTACTTTATAAAGCCACGGCCATGAAAGTATTAAATTTTGAAAAATGTACCACCCTTACTACTGAGGTTGAGGCTCTGATTAATTTTAAGACACTTTGTTCTCTGACAAATAATCCTGATGATTTAGAAGCTTTAAAACCTGCTCATTGTCTTCTAGGAAGGCCTCTACATACTTTGGCTATTCCCCCTGCTCCACTTAATATTACTAAAAGCCTTTCTGTTTTTCAGGCCATTCAGGCACAGAAACATTTCTTCTAGAAAAAGTGGTCTCCTGGACATTGCTTTATCTTATTAAAACATTAAAAATAAGAACAACACATACTATCAGATTTTTTTTGAAATTTTCTCATATTTTCTCAGTGCCAAATTCAAACGAATTTTTTAAAAAAATAACAAAAAATAATTTTTACTGACTTAGAACTGTGGAATAGGCTTGAAAAAATCTCAAATGTTTCTCTCAAAACACAAATGGTTGTGAATTTATTAAAGATTTTTTCTATTGATGGCTCACTTAAACTAAAAAAAAACATTTTCACCATTTTTTTGCCTTGAAATAATCTTGACTTTAAAATCTACTTTGAATATGTCTGCAACAGTTCTGTGCATTTATTTTAGTGTTTATTATACATTGGCATACCTTGATAAAGCACCGAGTAATGTTTTGACTTTGGAATGTAGTAAAAAATTATCATGTTTTTAAAGGTTTATAATCATTTGTATAAGTATATCATCCTCTAAGAAAAGACGATAGTTTTTGTCAGTTCATGAGAAACAAATTCGGTCACAGATGAAGAACAAGAAGAAGTGGGGGACATGTGGGGAAATGAAGTTCTATGGCCCGGATTTACAATAACTGTTTTACTATGTCAGAACATCGGAATATTCACGAAAAAATCTTAAAACTTCCCGTCAGAACACTTGGGATTTTTTTCAGATTTTTTCAATTGCTAGGTCATAGTTAAAAAAGTAAGGCATTTTCAGCCACGTACTTGGCAGTTCTGTAGACGCCACGTCCTAGGTACCTGCAAGCTCACAGAATAATGGCTGAATCATCAAGGAAGGTCACAGAATAATGGCTGAATCATTTGCACCTGCGCCGAGGACGCGACCACGAAATTACTGACTCCCGCAGCGGTAGCCTACGCTCTCGCATCAGTAGGTTTTTCTGATCAGAGAATAAAGGTGTGCTTTCCTTTACCTAAGAATTGATTATTGTACACCTATAAATAAGTGAATCTGGACACGTGCGAAAACTCTGCACTTTGTTAATAATAGTTGTATGAAAATTGATTTAAAGTTGCACCCAACTGCAAACGCCCATCTTCCGAAATGTGATTTACAGCATTATAAGCCTGAGAAACCTTTCCAATATTGCTGAGACTAAGACTTGAGACTAAAATGCACTGATAATAAAATAGTCCCTTTAATTTTATCGAGAAAGATATTTTCGGTTCATTAAAATCAAATGATTATTCCAGTCAATTAAATTAATATATTTTAAATAGACATTTCGACCTACATTGTGAGGCCCTCTTCAGTTTTTGGCGGGGGTGGTTACATTTTTGGCGGGGGTAGTACCAAACAAGCTGTATTCGATGATATAGACGCCATATTGCTCTACTTTGTTTTTTCAAGAATTACAAAAATGTAATTTTTTGACTTGTTTCTCACGTCGGTAATATTTACATTAGAGGCAATTTCTTTACGTTATTGTATTTATGAGTACATGTGCTTTAAATAATGTCAAATAAAGTTCATGGAACACCCAACAGTTTTTTGTTAAACTATGTTCAAAATGCCCCGCTTTTTCAGAAACGCTCAAACGACATTTTCTCAAAAATTGCTCCATTTTTTTTTCAAACTTTTCCGACAGATAGTGGTAATGGCACTATTTAATATGAAGTAAATTTCATTTTAGTGTTTATTTATAATTAGACATTTCTATCGATTTGTATACCTTATTAATTTGTGAGTGAACGCGCTTGAAAAAAAGTCAAATGAAGTTTTTCGAAAGCTTTGTACATTCCTGTGAATAATAGCTGCAAATTTCACATTTAGAGTAATGCTTAATCGCCGTTTTCTTAAAAAAGGCTTCAAAGTTTTCAATAATAATTTCTATTTGGGACGAGGTTTTACTCTAGTTTAATATTACTGAAGTAATATTTCGGTTGTATTATTAGAAAGCAAAACGTTGAGAAAATGTAAAAAAAATGTACTTTGGGCGACGGTAGATGGCAGCTGACCAGAGAATGGAGCAAGTCCTTCAAGCTGGTACACACACGATGGAACTTAGAAAAAAATTGCTACGATAAAGTCAGTGCCATTCTGTAGCACCTCTAATTACTTTCTCGTATACCTAAGTATATACGGAGTAATATGCGTAGGATAGAAAGAGTGATGTAATGCTGTGGAAAATCGATTTCGTGATTTCAACGGAAATACAAGTTTTGGTTTGTGAACACCGAGAAAGTGTTTGTTTTCCAAGCAAATGTCCATCCGTAAACACTACTAGCTCCTAACCTATGCGTAAGATCTTTTTACAATTGAAGAAACACCTGTCCGTCTGGCTCTAGTTGAAGCTTTGAAATTTTTAAAAACTTTCTTTAAAATATGGGGGTACTTTACATGAAGTCGTTTTCAGGATTTTCTTCAAAACTATTTTAACTTTTCTTAAAATTTCTTTTAAGAATAGAGTAAAATACACTTATAAAAGTGGCATAGGTACGATTTTCGTGGTTAATTCTGAATTTTAGGATATTGAAAAAGTTTGAATTTTTTGGCATCTTTCTACAATTATATAGGTGATGACAGAAATATTTCCTTCAAATGAAATTTGTTGTCCATAAATAGTTCTTTCATTAAGGTTATGTAGATTTATTTGGAAATTTCAGTAATTTTCGTACAATAGTGCGTGCAATATTTGCAATTTTAAAATTCAGAAAAACAAGATTTTCTCAAAAACGGCTTCAAACTTTTTTTAAAATTTTTGTTTGGGTTGGTGCCAAACGAACTCTATGGGATGAAATGAACACCTTATTTTCTATGTTCTTTTGTTTTGTACACAATTTAAAAAAAAAAAAATTTTGACTTGTCTCTCACGTCGGTAAAACTTACTTTCGATGCAATTTTTTCACAGTATGATATTTATGAGTACATGTGGTTTAAATAATGTCAAATAAAGGTTTCCGAAAACTCAACAGTTTTTTGTTATAATGGGCTTAAAATTCTGCATTTTCAGAAGCGGTCAAACGCCATTTTCTCAAAAATGGCTCCAAAGTTTTTCTTCAAACTTTTCCAATAGATAGTGGTAATGACAGTGTTTAATATGACGTAACGTTCATTTTTTTTCGTTTGTTTTTTTACAAAAAATTACACATAAATAATACAATTAAATATCTCTCACGCCGTTAATATGCACATTTCCATCAATTTGTCTACATTATTGCATTTGTGAGTGGAGGTGCTTTCATTAACTTCAAATGAAGTTTTTCGAATACACAAAAGATTGCTGTGAGAAATAGTTTTAAATTTGGCATTTACAATAATGCTTAATCACCATTTTCTTAAAATGTCTTCAAAATTTTGCAATGAAAATTTCTATATATAACGAGTTTTTACTCTTCTTTAATATTCTTGAAGTCATATTTCGGTTGTACTATTAAGAAACCGAAAGGTTATGAAAATGTCAAAAAAAGTACTTTGGGTGACGATAGATGGCAGCTACACAGAGAATGGAGCAAGACCTTAAAGGCAGTCCACCCTAATAATGTTAGAACAATTTGCTACGAGAAAGTTGGTGCCATTCTGTAGCACCTCTCAATTTCTTTAAATTTGTCCCTCATATGTAATAAACGGTAAAAAAATATGGTGCTAGTAGCATTTTCGGCTATTACTCCGTGTTTTTTGCAAAAAAGTTATCATTTGAAATCTAAAAAATTGAAGGTACCGATATTTGCTTTAAACAAGGTCTGTTGTAGAAAGTCAGCACTTTAAAAAAGTTCATGTACAATTTTTTTGCGAAAACGAGCTTATTTCACTTAATTTAAGTCTGAATATTACGCAATAAAAAAAACATTCCTCAGATAAACCCTCCAAATTTTTCTGTAAAGTGGCTCCTTATATGTAATAAAAACAAGAAAGGCTGTGCCATTATGTACATCACTAGACATTCTCGTAAACGTAAGTATGTACGGAGAAAGTTATACTGCGAAATACGGAGAAAAATATACGCACTATAGAGAAAGTTATGCAATGCTGCGGAAAATCGACTTCGAGATTTCGACAGAAATATTCGTTTTGGGGTCCCGTGATACCAAAAAAGTGTTTTTTCTTTCAAAACGTCCGTCCGTTCGTTTGTCTGTATGTCTGTCTGTCTGTCTGTCTGTCCGTATGTGAATATCAATAGTGGCTAAACCAGGGTGACCAGCAATCTGGATTTTGTCGTTTTAAATCGTTATTTTTTCTAGGTCTAGGTCTGAGAATATAAATTTTCCAGGTTCTTTTTCGTAAAATACAATACTTTTTTCTGTTCATTACTTAACCAAACTACGTTTCTTACGCACTTTTGTTTCGCATCCCAGGACTAGAGTGTAGAATTTTGTACAAAAACGAGCCTAAAGAAAACTCGATTTTTTGTGTGTTTTTTTTTGTTTTTCTAGGAAGCGTATGTTTCTAATTAATATTCAGTGTTCTGAATTGCTTAAGAAAGTATGTTTTCAGCCGGAAAGTCGATCTCAGAGCTGATGCCAATGCAGAGGTTGCTGTAATACTGTATTCCTTAAATCAGTTTCGATAAACTTCGGTCCCAGCGTGAATATCAGTTTTCAACCCGAAAGTGAGTATATGTTTAAAAGTGTGTATAAAACCTGGATAATGAATATTCTGCTGTCGATACTACGCCTACTAATCAGTTCTCAAAAATTTAGAAGATAACTGTAGATTACATGACAAACAAAAAAAGCACGCTTAATAACACCAAGATTTTCATTTTTAATAATATATTTAAGTTTTCGGAATGAATAAATCTTCATATTTGCTTGGAATACACCAATAT
The DNA here is from genome assembly GCA_011170035.1 of Teleogryllus occipitalis. Lineage (NCBI taxonomy): Eukaryota > Metazoa > Arthropoda > Insecta > Orthoptera > Gryllidae > Teleogryllus > Teleogryllus occipitalis. The sequence goes on from BLKR01009987.1 coordinate 47,037, forward strand.
CTTAAATTTTTAATAATTACATAATCGATTTTTCAATACAACAAATTTAAATAGTTGTTAATACTATTGAGGATCATAATTGTTTTCTAACCGATTTAAATGCTGTTACGAGATTTCTGGACTTTTTTCTCAAAACAGAGATTTTGTTTCATATGCTTAAAACAGTTTCAATGGAAAGACAACATTTATTCATCTGACTTTATCTGTTTTAACCATTAATTGGCAACGCTTTTCAAAACCTTTAATTGGTATCGGTGGTCTGTGATAGCGCTCACCCTTAATTTATACAACTCAACGTATTATTTGACATCATTGAACTTATTTGCTAGTCTAAAAATTTATATTTTTTATCAAGATTCATGTTGAGGAAAAACTTTGAGTTCTAGTCCCGGTGATGGCAGGATTTTCGACAAGGGTTCACGACATGCACATCGGGAAACCGGGGTAAGTCTCGTCGAAAGCGAATGAGAGTCAGTGGGCGGAGTGAGAGCGAGTGTGATGTAATATCACGGGTGGAGGGGGGCAATATCAAGGGACGTCCGGCTGAGGAGACTCAGGGCTTCAATTGATGTTACTACAATGGCCTCTGAATGGAGCGTTCAAGGGTGGAAAAAATACTCACATTTTCGAAACATTGAACCAAATCTAATTTGAAGATTCGTTTTCGATGAACACATTTCATTAAGAAAAAAATATGTGCATGTTTAAAGTTGTAGGGCGACTCCGAAAAAGTTTTGAATTTTTGCAATTTTCGAGAAATCTTGGATTGTAACGAAATGGAGCTGTAGTATATGGCCGGTCTGGGGCTGAGCCAACGGCTTAGTGCGAGCGGCTGCCCTCCGACCCTGTCACCCTCCGGCGCCGGCGGCTGGGGAGGGAGATGGAGCGTTAAAGGGATGTGCGCGCAACCCAGGGCCTGGAGGGACGGCCCGTTAGGCAGCGGCGCGTGCACGCCGCCGATTTAATAACATGTGGCGCCCGACGTTTACAGTGGGCGCGAACGGTACCTAGCACGGACGGAACATCCTCTACCGCTCCCAAGAAACGGCCTTGAACAGTAGACAAAGGAGTCATAATACGCATGAATCCAAATAAAAATAGAAGATAAAAATGTTCCGTTACTTACTGTTCAATTGTACCGTATTATTTTGGCGAAAATTGTAAAACGGCTAATGGTAACATTTATGATTTATTCACAGTAAGAAGTACTATTCAAAAAATTTCATCTCTTTTGGAGGGACTTTATTCCTTAAATTTCAGGACAAATATGCAAGTTCTACTTTTGGATTTTGCCATTTATAAAAGGAAATAAAACAAATGATATTCTAATTTTAATATGTAATTGTGTGCACCCTTAGTTCCGTTCCGACCAACACCACCGCACGCCCCCGCAGCGCCGCGCCGCGCCGCGCGGTGTGACAATAGACGCGCGCTTTAACGCCCCTGGCCACTGTGCGCGCGGGCATCGCCTCCGGCCCAGGCCCTGTACTGCCATCTGCACGGCCACATTGTTAGCAACTACATTAATAAGGATAACATTCTTGTGCCACTAATCTCCAATGAACGAGTACGCATAAACTGAGAGAAAACGAACCAGCCTCTGACCAATGAAACAGTTTCGGGTTAGACTGAAAAAATGCAAATATTTGATTATGGCAATCCGCAATTCTCTTCCCTGATGCTACTATTATATTCTCTTACTAAGTTCGTCAATGCTTGCGGTACAGATAACGTCATGCTACATGAAAAAAGAAGTTTACTCATTCACACGTGCCGTTTGATAACAGGCGCTCTTTGCTGTCCAGAACCCTATTTTCGACTTTCGATAGCAGCATGTTATGCATCTTCTGGCCATTAGTCTTCTCCAACCTATCACCGTTTTCTATATTTATAGTACTTAATTTGATTTCCTTTTAAAAAAAATCATTGATAAAATCTGTGCATACATTTTGTACGTAAGTATTGTACGGTAATTTGATTTAATATTTAATATTTAAAGTTTCTTTTACAGTATATTCTGATGAGAAAAAACTAAATCTAATTGCAAACCATTTTGAAACATCATTTACATCAAATCCTATAATTAATTTAGCATTTAATGATAAAATACGAATACTCGTAGAAACCTTTAAATCTTCTCCCATTCACTCAGTTCCTACAACTATTAAGTATATTTTTCTTCATGAAGTAATGGAAATAACACAAAAATTTAAAATAAATAAAACTTCAGATCATGACGCAATCTAAAACACAATCTAAAAAAAAACACAACTAATTATCTCGAATGCATTTAAATTAACAAACATATTCACTTCCACGCTTCGTCTTTCTTATTATTTTCAAGCTTCTTACTATCAAGAAATTAGCTCTTGTTCTTCCTATCCGTAAAGCTAGCGAAGATCCCAAAACCCAATGCACTATCGCTCCAACAGCCTTCTGTCGTCATTATAAAAAATTCTCGAAAAAATATTATTAACTCTTCTTCTTAATTACATATCTTCAATTCAAATTTTAGCTAATTATAACTTTGGTTTCCGCTCAAATTACTGTACCACACGTCAACGTTTACATGTTCCTGAATTAATAGCAAATAGTTTTCATCATAAAAAAACACACCAT
>BLKR01009987.1:52255-75256 GCA_011170035.1 Teleogryllus occipitalis
ATCTTCCCACAATATTATTTGTTAATTTTTTCAAAATACTGAAAAATTATATGTAATTGAACAGGTAATAAATTATTAAAATTATCTAGCGTTGATACATTTGGAGTATATTACAAATTATTCCGGTTGTTTTACAATGTATCTATTTTGGATCAGATTAAAATTTTTTTCATAATAAATTATAGATACAGCACGGCCTAATTGCATTTATCTATGTGCGATATTTATTTGGTAGCAGCATATCAGACCACCCAACTCCTCCCCTTTTTTCCTTTTCGTTTTTCTCGTTACCTTGTAACAATATTTCATATAACATGAATTTCTATGTCGACAGATCCTCGCACATATTATTTCATTAGCATCCTTTTTATTTCGCCATCCAATGTTATCTTTACTAGTTCTTCATCACGTCGTCTTCCACCTCTGACTTTCCATCTTGCTTCGACTGCGCCCGCGCCCCGACCGGCGACGTCTACTCACGCGGCGAAATTGCGCGCTGAGCGACCCGATTGCATTAAGATGGTTCCTCCAGCCCCACACCCCCGCGCCCGCCGCCACCTCAGGCGGATTGCCCCACCTAACAAGATTGGAGCTAATGGAGGGGAGATTGGCGAATGTACCCGAGGACACATTGTACTCGTGCGGGGCTGCCTTCATTTGACGAGATTATCGCCAGCGAAAAAGATCGCACAAAGAGTGTGAAAACTAATTTAAGATACTGTTACTCTCTTTTAACAAGGAGGCCGTCCGGTCCATAATTCACTGCGAAATCGTGATCTTCCTTTGTCGAGTCAGGAGAAGACGGGTAAAAGGAAATGCCAATATTATCTTCAAGTGTAGTCAATGTGAGCGGTAATCACAACATGTATGCGCTTTTTTTTAATGTAGAGAGTTCTATCATGGGTATCTCAAACCACACAATTTCTATTTGAATAAATTTCGTAATTATTTATCAATTGTACTTTCTTATATTTTATCTTATAATTTCATAATTAAATTTCGTTAGACACGGAGTAAACGCCAGTCCACCAACACTGTAATTAGTATTATATTCAAGACCTGGGAAGCTTCGAGAAGCTAGAATAAGATATGCGATAATTTGGCCTTAACGAACAACTTTCCTCGTTAGATATCCTCTCCAGCAATGGAGAGTTAGATGCAACGATTTGCTTTCCGTCTATTTCTGTAAGATTCTTTAGACCAGATATGACGAAAAAAAAAAAAAGATCGTTACATAAAAGAATGTCCAAATCACAATTATTTTGTAATCTTTTGGATAGTTCCCCACTCACCCATTCTTAGAATCATTCACAATATGAAATAGAAATAAAAATACAATAGGGTAAATAGCATTCAATTCAGTACACTCACACTAAGTGCGTCGTTAACTAGCCAGGTAATTACACATCAGTTGCGGAAACGCTGAGGAGGCAGCTAGAAACGGCGCGTTGGCCAAACGCACGAGACTATCGATCCTCCTCGGAGGCGGCGTTGGAACACACCCTGGGAAAATCTCGCACTCAATTTCTGGAGCCACCCATTCAGAAGAACAGCGCGCGCCCGCCCCGCCTTCCCCCGCGTAAAGGAGGCCTTGTTTCAACAGCCGTCGTGGCGCACGGCCGCGCGGGAAGCCCGGAGGCGCCAGTAACGCGCCACCCCGCCTCGCCCCGCCACACCACACCACACCACGCCCAACCCCGCCACCCCGTTTTCTTGGGTAAACACCACGACCGACGTCGCCCCTTCCACCGAGCCTCCCCCGCGAACCCGGCGCGCCAGATCGCCTGCATACGCAATAGTGGAGGTGTTGGCACCCCTGCGGCGCCGACAGTTCACTATATGCTAAGTCAACACGACTCATGTGCTCCCACACGAGTAACGACAGTTTCCAGCACCAAGGTAACTCAACCGAAGTGAATTTCTTCCGTTTAGCCCCAGTGTTAGTGCGATTAAACGACCGTACATTTCGTGGAATCCCAGTTCATTTCTCTATAACAAGCATCTGCCGTCTTATTAAAAACATAAATTAATCAACGATTTTTAAGAAATAGTTCGTAATTGAAAAAAATGTGTATGGCCGAGGACGGATTTATGAACTATTTTATTATTAAATACACGAATTATTCATAACAGCATGAATGTATATGATGGATCAGTCGATTAAAATAATTCGCTTGGTTGAAGACTTGGACCCATCGAACCAACAGTTTTCGATTTTCTGACAGCAAAAAAACTGTTGTATTAATGAATATGTTCTGAAATTATTGCCTACGACATTTCCATATAGTTTGTGAATATTAAAGAATGCCATGTTAGTATTCCCTGATTTTACCATGTCATCAAATTGTTCAACATATTCTGTTCATCAACAAAATGTAGCCTGTTTGCCAGAAATAGCATGTAAACTACAAGTTGTTATAATCTTTCGAAATCAGGCTTCATTAAACAAAGAACAAACATATTTAACAGAAATGTCAGTCATGTAACATTTTATATTAATATAACTTACATTACATACACTCATGCTTCTCCACTTTCAAAGTGCGAGAACGTAAGCCTTTTTGCTTCCATACACCTATTTAAGATACCATTGGCGGAGAATTTTAAACTCCCAAAGCCTCGAGTTTATTTAGATCGATTGGGGAAGGTCAAGTTTGATGAAAATCGGCTGAATTGTTTAGGCACAAGGATTTACCACTAACGAGCCGACGTTTTGGCATCAATCGGTTTTTCGGTATCACGAAAAAACAAAACATGGGTTCTTGATACACCACCTGTAAGAGAATTTTTTTCTGAATTTAGCAACAGGATTTATCTACTTTTTCGTTATTAGAGCCCAACAATAAACGTTTTTCTGCCAAAAATTCACTTTTTTCCGGCGCACGATTAAATAACTATCTCTTCTTACGAAGATCCTTCGTAAGGCAAGAAAGTAAAAATCCTCTGTCATGATGTGGGCAGAATCCATGCTTTGAGTCCTTGAGTCTGAAAAATCTAATAGCTGCAAAAGGTATGTCCGTCCGTCTGTCTGTCCGCCTGTGATCACCGCTAGCGGTTGTGATCACCGCTAGGTCCTACGGTGAGCTACCAAGAAACAAAGCAATTCAATTCTTAACATTCGTTTGTCTGTAAAACATACAATTTTACTTTCTCGTATACGTACGTTTATACAGAGATCAACATAAAATGTAGTATAGAAAGTTATGTAAAGCTGCGCGAAAACACTTTTCACCACTTGCACTAGATGACTTGGGTACCATTTTTGCTTCATAAGGCTCCATAATTTACATCGGTTGACATTATCAAAAGCCTTCTCAAAATCCACGAAGGCTAAGTGTGTTTCTCTATTAAACTCCACTCATTTCTCAATTATTTGTTTTAATGTAAATATGTCATCTATAGTTTAGTGACCTTTTCTAAACCCTTGTTGTTTCTGAGGTAGAGTGCAGTCTACACAAGCTTTCCTATTTTGTGGGAATTTTAATGCATTATCAAGCTCTTTCTATCTAACATATCTACATTCCTTTTTGTTCCTTTTTTCTTCATCCGGCGTATAAATTTCTTCACTCCCACTCCATTATTTTACAAAGTAGTCCAACCACTCTTTCCCAGAAATTATACTCAATCTTACCGTATCTTTCTAAATTCATTGTTTCTAATACTTTATAGGCTATACTTTGTCTTCCAAATACATCCTATCTTACATATTCACATATCTATCTCAAGATTCTTGATGGGCTTGTCTCTCTAATGATTTATCTTTATTTCTTTTTTGGTTGTAGCTCTGTTTAGTCTCTTCGTTTCGGTTTTGTAAATAATATAGGTATGCTACCTTTTTTCCTGCACTGCCTTCACAACCGTTTCATTCCATATTTTTAAAGTTTTCCTTTTTTGCCTAATTTTTCGAGTGACTAATGCCTCATATGCTGCCCTTCTTATTGATTCTTTAATGTTTCTCCATTCTTCATTCACATCTTCTGATGTGGCGATGTTGCTCAAGAACTGATTCAACCGTCTCTGATACAACTCCCTTATACTATCATCTTCTAGTGTATACACTTTATATTCTACATCTTGTTTATTTTTTGAAGCAGTTCGTTTCTTTCACCTTGCTCTTATGTTTACTTTTGTTTCTACCAGATAGTGATCTGAATAAATGTTATATCCTCTAAAATCACGGGTATCCTTCACGTCTGAACTTAACTTTTTATTAACTATTACATAATCTATCAATGAGTGTTGCCCCCGGGCACTCCAAGTATATTTATGAATGTTATTTTTTCTAAAAAATGTATTGGTGATTCTTAGTTCATTGTATGTTCCAAATTCCCTGAGTTCTTTTCCATTTTCATTCATTACCTGTTCTCTATAGAGTCCTATAACATTGGAAATAGGCATGTTTCCCACTCTCGCATTCACATCTCCCGCTATAATTAATGAGTTATTTGGATTGCATATATTTACCTCTGCAGCTTGTCATAAAATTTTATGGTCTCTTCTTTCTTACCTTCCTCGGGGGCGTAAACTCCTATAACAGTAAGATTACCTCTTCTCATTTTAAAGTCTACTCTTAGTATTCTTTCATTGATGTATATGTAGCTCGTAATACAATTCTTCCATTTGTTATCCACATACATTACTACACCATCTTTTGCTCTCTCTCGCTGTTCCACTCCTCTATAGATATTTACCCAGTCATCGATCTCTCTTGTTCTCTTTGTTTTATTTTTTTGTATTCTTTTTTGTTTCTATTATTACAGTAATGTTGGTTTTTCTTTCTTCAAATATCTTTAATAGTTCTATTTCTTTATTTTGTATGCTGCGAACATTCCTTGTTACTACCCACGCATTACAAAATCCCTAAATCATGTAAATCACCCCTAAGTAAGGGCGTAGCCGTTTGAAGTTGAGTTTAATTACCCAAGAGAAGCCCTTCAATATACCCTTTTTTACATTATTACCCCGTCTGTACTTCAACTCAATAAAATTAACTAAATTGGTCATGTATATATTTTATTTGCTTTCAGGTAAGACATGTTTGGAAAGCACGTGCATTGAATTGGCATTGCTATGCTATGTAAGTACAGATCTTTTTGGTGAAAACTGTCTGCTTGTTGAGAGACCTTAAGTTCTCTTAGACATTTATGTTCTGGAGATACTAAAGTCGTTTAGGATGAATAAATTTAGGTTGTAAATTAACATTTATGTGTAACTATTTTGCTTATGAGATTCATGAAAAATGTACGATAGCGATTAATGATTCTGTGAAAACATAAGACAAAACACTGAATGCTAGCTGGTGAGCACATTTTCCCCCGCAGGTGAGTGTTGGCGTTGAAAGCTCGGCTGCCGGAGCGACGGTCGCTGGGGCTGGGGCTGGGGCGCCGCGAACGGGCGCGTGACCCCTGACCTCCGCGCGACCCCGTGACCGCGCGACCCATTCCGCCACGCCCCTCCGTGGGCATCCTCCATCGCGCGCTTCATTCAAATCAATGTGGCCGGCTGGGGTGGCTCGGAGGCAGCAAGGCCTCTGCCTCTGCAGCGTTGCTCGCCGGGGGGCCTAGGTCGACGCCGAATGTAATGACCCGACGAATGTAATAATAGGTCGACGCCGGATGCTACGTACAAGCTGGGGAGAAACACCTTTGCCTCCCAGAATTAAATGTGCTCTACAGGACTAATGGCCACAGTAGTTTAGTGCGCGTGCGAACATAATTCAATCAATGAAATTAATGAGTGATCAAATCTTTGATGTGTTTGACATTCACTTTGGGCTCTTTGCACTAATCATGTATTGATTCAGTGCGAAATGCTGAAGATTAGTAATTTTGGCGAAGGAAACTTTTGCTGATGAATATCTGCGAAGATCCGATACTTTTAGAACAGGAAACTAGAAAGATATAACACGCAATTTAGGTTAACTTATAACACACAATCGATCAACAATAACCCAGAACTTTCATATTTTGAGAATGAAAAGACTGAATGAGATTATTTAAATCACATACTGTGTATAAATGTTCATAGTATAAATGAAGTTATTAATGTTTTTATAACTTATAACACACAATTGCATTAAACGACAGTCACTTTAATACGCATCAATTGTATATGTGGCAGTTTTCGAATGCATTGATACTTCATTTAGAGAATTCGTTAAGAGTATAAATTATTTAGAAGCATAGAAAGTATTTCACTAAGTGGCCAGCAGAGCAGAAACGCTGCGGAACAAAACCACATAAAATAGTTTTCCGAAACGTAGCAGGCACGCTGCTCAAGAATAACAAATAAAACTCTCGAATAACACTGCAACAAACTAAATATTTTAACAAAAACAGTTTTCAAGAATTATGCAATTATGTAGTGTTGTATAGTATATACCAATACACAATGCAGCAGTTCTTTGCTTATAAAGAATATCATAAAAGTTACTGTTCCATTATGCTACACGTGAAAAGAATATATTTAAGAGCGACCGGCCTCTTCCTTCAACTTCCTTGGTAACGCATGGTGTCAGTTGTAATCAGTGACGCACTCATGAGAAATCAGGCGGTACGAGCAGAGTGAAAATAGAATAACAGAATCAAATATTTGCATTTTTCACTCGAAAATGTTTCCTTGTTTTTGAAATTCTTCCGAGTTCCTGTGATTATAACGAAACTATACGCGCCTCTCACATGCCCGGAAGCTGTACAGTTTTCTTTCAATTTTTATCAGCATCGGAAATTAATAGTATTAGGTTCGTAGATATTTTTTTTATATCTTCGAGCGGATCCGATGACTGTCCAAATTCAGATGTAATATGACGGACACACGATTTGCAGAGATGTTGATGGTCTAGTTCTTTTATAAAAGGAGGTGTAGCGTAAAAAGTTTCCCTGTTTGCCTTCACATGGCCCGTCATTCAATCCATTTTGATCATTAAACGTACGAGCACAATTTGTGCTTAAATGGTGCCTTTATCATTCTTTTTTATTAAAACCAATTGAAAGTACATATGAATATTGACAATTGAAACATGTTCTGCCAGGAAATCTGAAGTTTATCTCGCAAAATATTTTTTAGCAAAAAAAAAACGTTCTTGTAAGTTTAACCTCTATTCCGTTTTGTACCGAATGATCTTTATCTAGATTTGTTTATTAGAAGATTACTAATATTTATTTATTTATTTATTTATTGAGAGAGAGAGAGAGAGAGAGAGAGAGAGAGAGAGAGAGAGAGAGAGAGAGAGAGAGAGAGAGAGAGAGAGAGAGAGAGAGAGAGAGAGAGAGAGAATGAATTTGTTACGCAAAAAAGATGTGTCGCGCTACATTCGACATATTAAAAACACTGCTAACTTGACAAATTAACACAGTCATGACAAGAAAACAAAAAAATGCAGAGACAAATAAAAAATACATACATGAAAGTGTCACTTTTTTGTAGTTTAAGAGTTCCCAAAAAATAAATTTTGTTACTCTTCAAACAATACAGGAAATGTGAAATTTCGCCAAATTCATTTCAGGAGAAACGACGATTACAATAATATCATAAGTTTCAAAGACAAACAAAAAACTACATAGGAAATTGTGAATTATTTATTGCTAAATAGTTCCCATAAAATATTTTGTTGCTCTTGAAATATTAACAGAAGTGCAATTTTCGGCAAACGCGGTGCCAACTTGATGTTAATTCCCATTTTTTCGGTCTACTAATAGCAATAATGCAATTAAATGAATATATTGTAGAACAAGAAATCTCGCCTTGTACGAAAATTTTCATTGGGCAATTTGCAGACGTTTTTAAAATAAATTAATTTTAGGGTTTCTCAAAATAGGTATATATGAGCTCATTTTTACAGAAAACGTTTTGGTTTTCGATAAACTTTAAAGAAATAATTTGAATCGGTGGTACTCACCAATTCTATAGTGCATAAAGAGAGCCTGAAATAATAGTTATTTATGTATCTAGAGCGTTAAGAAGATATTTTTGCCCCGAGGGCGACTTGCAAACCCGAGGACCTCTAGCCCGAGGGGTTGAAAGTCGCCTGAGGGGTAAAAACATCTAGTAACGCCCGTGGTGCATACAAAACTTTATGGTTTACTAATTCGTTGCTGAATCAATCAAGAATTCTAAATATTTTAATTTTTCTTGTGTTTAAGTGCAAAGATGCATTGTAATCGTCATTTGTCAATATGACGTCAGATAAACAAAACAGTATCTAATTACTATTGCATAATAGTTGTTGGACTGATTTTTTCGTACAAAATGAAAGAATATTGTGAAGTTTTGCGAAAATTCTCGCGAAAGCTAACAAATCTTCGGTTAGTAGTTTCCAATAAAAGTTCGAGACTGAGAATAACAGTGAATTGCGCGGATGAAACGTTACTTATAGGTTACTTGCCCCCATTGCCAAAAGTTATTTAGAATATTTCATAAGATTTACCTTCATAGAAATACTATTTCGAGGATGTTAGCCAATGTGCCACATACGTCTTATTACTATGAGAAATACTGCTACTCAAGAAGCATGTCTAAAGGAAAGGTGACACGTATAAATTCACGACACAATTATAAATTCACGGGAACAATCCAAAATTGCGATTTTCATACCAATTAAGCAAAATAAGGTTTATAGCGAGTTATTTTACATATTTAAGCATTACACAATTTAATTTATTGTATTTGTCTGCATCTTAACTTTATTAAATAAAATTTGTAAAAATGTATGTGTTGTATTGGTATTAGAGCAGGCCATAAAGTAATCAAAAGGCCCGAAGGCATAAAGAATCAAAAAAGCTCGCAAGGGTATTAACAATATCATTTCGTGGTTTGTTTCAGGAAACACAGTAATTAACTAGTAAATCATAAAAATATTAACGTTGTGAGATGTATTATTTACTTTCTCATATACGTACGTATGTACGGAGTAATATACGTTGTATTCAGAAAGTTATGTAATGTGCGAAAAAACGGCGAATTTTCGGCAGAAAAATTCATTGCTGGGACCTGACAGCGAAAAGTGGAAAAACACAGTTACTAAATTAAGAAACAAAATCCTTTAACTCGTGGTGAAGCCAGAATCCCTGTTTTGTGGGTCCGTGAAGCCGAAAAACCAATTGAAAGCAAAACGTCAGTCCATCTGTCCCTCTGTCTGTCCATCCCTCTGTGAACACTACTAGCGCCTAAACCGTGAGTAGGATTTTTTCCCAATTGGCTCCAGTTGATGCTTCAAGATTTTGAAAAACATTCTTTAAAATTTGGGGGTAATTTACATGAAGCCCCTCGGATATTTTCTACATTTTCTCAAAAATGGCTCAAAATTTTTCTTTAAATTTCTCGTAGGAATATAGCAACATACACTCATAAAGGTGGCATAGATCCGATTGTCACGGTAAACTCTGAATTTACAAAAATTTCATAAGTTTGCATTATTTCCGGTGTTCCTGCAACTACAAAACTGAAGATAGATTTTTCCTTTAAATGAAATTTGTTACTTATAATTCGTTCTTTTAATAACGTCGTAGTTTCATAGGAAATTTTAGTAGTTTTCGTGGAATATTGCCTGCAATATTTGCAATTTAAAAAAAATGACATAAATAAGATTTTCTCAAAAACGGCTCCAAAATTTTTGTTATGGATAGTGCTAAAAGTACTGTATAAGATGACATAGTAGTAGTCTAGTCTTTTATATTTTTGAAAAATTACAAATGTAATGTTTTTGACTCGTCTCTCGCGACGTGAATATTTACATTACTAAAAAATGTTCACATTACGGTATTGATGAGTATTTTTGTTTTAAATAATGTCATATAACATTTCTTGAAAACTAAACAATTTTCTGTGAAAATGAACTCAAATTTCCGAATTTTAAAAACGGCCGAATGTCATCTTCTCAAAAATTGCTCCACATTTTTTCTTCAGACTTTTCCAAAGGATAGTGCTAATTGCATAAGTGCAATTATCACTATATTCTGCAAAAGTGGATTAAATGACTTTAAATGAAGTTTTTCGAAAACTGAAAAATATTGTTTAAAAAAGAGCTTCAAATTTCGCATTGACAGTAACGCTTAAATGCCATTTTCTTAAAAAGGCGCTAAATTTTTCAATGAAAATTGCCATTTAGGACGAGGTTTTACTCTTTTTTAATATTCTTAAAGTAATATTTCAGTTCTACTATTAGGAAACCGAAAAGTTGAAACAATTTCAAATAAAATGTACTTTCGGCGGAGAAAAATGGCTGCTGGCAAGAGCATTTTCGTAGATCGTAATAGATCGTAAAGTCAGTCTACACCAAGGGAATTAGAAATGTGTTTTACGAGAAAGTCTGTGACATTCTGTAGCACCACTAGTTTAAAATTACATTCGTGTAAGTGAATGATCTTGGCTGTCAGGGTGACGCCGCGTCTAAGGCTGTGTTGCCGACGTTTCGATCATCTTTTCGTGGTCTTCCTCAGGGCTGGTCTGCGAGCACTGAGGAAGACCACGAAAAGATCGTCGAAACGTCGGCAACACAGCTTTCGACGCGGCGTCACCCGGACAGCCAAGATCATTCACATGACTCCGGCCGCGGAAGCCTACGACTTTACATTCGTGTAATTTTTGAAATATACATATAAACGGCAATTATGTCGTGTCATTCAGTGCAAGCACAATTTTTTCTGTAAAATTTTTGAACATTTTATGTAAAAAATAATAACGAATTTCAGGCATAACCACTCACCACGGATAACGCAGTGGCCGACGTCCTTTACTTAATGACCGAATGTAGCGGCGCTTGCGGAGAGTTGTCAGAGCTGGGAGACATGCAACACTACGTGAAATAACCGCAGAAATCAATATGGGACGATCGACGAACGTATCCATTAGAGCGGCTAATTTTGGCTTTAATGGGCTTTGACACCACAAGACTGATTCTAGTGCGTTTACTTACAGCAGGATATTGCCTGCAACTCCTATTCTGGGCCTGTGACCATATCTATTCGACCTCAGACGGCCTCAGACGGAAACCGTGGCTTGGTCAGATGGTTATGTCAGCCATTCATGGACTTAATGTACTCAACAACGATATACTTTTTTATGGATGACAATGCGCCATGTCACCGGGCCACAATTGTTCGCGCTTTTCGAAGAATATTCTGGACTATTCGGGCGAATGATTTGGCCGCCCAGATCGCCCGATATGTATCTCATCGAACATTAATGGGACCTAATCGAGAGGTCAATTAGTGGACGAAATCCTGCACCGGCAATACGTTCTCAATTGTGGACGACTATAGAGCTCATGGTTCATTATCGTTGCTCAGATATGATTCATTTTTCTGCAGGGGACTTCTAACGACTTGTTGAGTTCATGCCACGTAGAGTTGCTGCACTTCGCCGGGCAAAATGAGGTCCGACACGATTTTAAGAGGTATCCCATGACTTTTGTCACATCATTTAGTTAATTTTTAGAGTATTATTCATTAAAGAGTGCGATATTTATAGACTAAAAATAAAGTAACTTTGCGTAAGGTATGAGTTTCAAGTTGTATTGTTTTTTTTTTTTTAAAAAGACCCACGTGCATTACTTCTGTCTTCTTCTTCTTCTGCTCATTCCTTCCATGATCTCTTGTCCTCACTGGTAACTGAATGTGAGATGCAAAATATCTGTTTATGTAAATTAGGGACTGTATTCCTACACCCAAAATAATGGTACCAACACCGAGATGGGACTACGGGCTACCATGAGCTATATGCCATGGTACATGACCGAGATAGGCCTATGCGATGTTCGGGGAGTGGCAGCCACCGGAACGTGAACCCGAAGCGAGTCACTGCCCAGGACGTCGCCTCTCTAATGTAAGGAGCTATGAGCGTCGGGGTACACAGAGTTAGTTTTGGAGAGCGGGCTTGACTGTATTTCTGTCTACGTGGACTGTGCTCACTACGTTAGTTTTCTGTTGGACTTGATCTTGGCTACGGACAAGTACATCTTCTGGCGAGGGCGACCGTGCTTTGACCCGGTACATCTTCAGGTTAAATTGTAAACGGCATTGTAATTGGTCGGAGATGGAAATTGTAAATTGTAAAACATAATAATAATAATAATAATAATAATAATAATAATAATAATAATAATAATAATAATAATAATAATAATAATAATGCCTTTATTGATAAGGCGAGGCTTGGGCCATCAGGCCTGCTCTTCCGCCTAACCACATATTAGATGTATACAAAACGTTCAAAAATGTAATATCGTATACAAATGTAAAAATTAATTTAAGCTGTAAGTAGTTAGTGGAAAAAGTATAATTTAATAGCAATTTATAACAAGATAATATAAAAGGTTAAAATATACCTCGAAATGTTACAAATTTTGTTTGAAAGATTGATAAATTCATAGACGGAAATAAAAAGAAAACAATTTGAATTGAATAACATTTTGTGCTTCAAATGTTTGCGCGCTACGCGGCAGCCTGGCATTCACCCCGAGCGACTGTAATCTTTTAATACAGAAACACTCCACCTCACTCACCGCTCGACCCTGGAGGAAAACCCGCTAGTCGTGGAAAACCCACCAGGCAGGCTGCGTCTTAATACAATAGTAAATTAAGCTAAAATGAAGTAACAGGTCTTTGGGATGTTTTCCTCAGCTGTTGGGCATGCTGTAAGGGATCGTCTTCTTGCTTAAATCCGCCTCTACTCCTATTGATGAAAATACAGTTCCGGCAGTATCAAACAATTCGCAAGAAAATACATTTTCAACAAAAGTACATTACGGTTATTTCTAAACATATTAATCACTTTTTAACACTCCTAAGGAGGATGTAAAACTGACATTCGATTTAACAATCAGATATCTACAGTGATATAAATTGTGTAATAATGTATTCTATTTTGTAAGAAAGCTATTCAGATGTTTCTTAAAAGATGTTAATGAGGAGCAGTTTTTAATGTTGGAAGGCAATTTATTCCACTCTCGGGCTACAGTAATTGCAAATGATTTATTGTAGTAGTTGGTTTTACCTTTTGGAATACAGAGTAACTGAGATTTTGAAATCTAGAGGATTTAAAATGTACGAAATAATTGGTTAAATATGACGAGGAATCCATTATTAGCATCTTAAATAAAAGACAAAGGCTGTGATACAAACGCTTAGCCTTTAGTGTTAATATTTTGTTCTCTTTATAAAATCCGGAGATATGGTCGTATTTTTTATATTGTAAATGAAACGAATACAGGCATTTTGAACTCTTTGCAGAGTTTGAGCGAGTGAATCTTTCAAATTGTTATACACAATGCCACCGTAGTCGAAATGAGGACACAACAGGGTTTTTATTAGCATTTCCTTCGTATTTGTAGGGAGACATTTATCGATATATCTAAGGGATTGCAAAGATGCATAAATATTGCGACAGACATTTCGAATCTGGTACTCCCAGCTTAGATGATCATCAAAAATTAAGCCCAAGTTTTTCACTTGTGAATGACGATTTGCCTATGAGCACATCGGGAACAGATAAACATTCAAGTTTCTTATGCATTTGGCAAGAGCCCATTATGATGGTTTGTGATTTTGAGGATTTATATTAAATCCGTTTCTCATTGACCATTTTACTACAGATGAGAGCTCATTATTTAATATATTTATAAGCATTGCTACCTGTGACGGTTTACCGGAGATGTAAATTTGCAGATCATCTGCGTATATATGATTACTACGTTCTCTAAGTTCGCTTGATAAGTCATTCACATAAATTAAGAAGAACAGCGGCCCTAACACGGATCCCTTAGGTACTCCCCGGTGGAGAATTTTTGGATTGGAGTAGAGATTGTCAACTACTACAATTTGTTGCCTATTGAATAGATAGTTTGCAACCTAAGAAATGGTGGAATCAGATAACTTTAGAATTTTGCATTTCACTATTAGAATATCGTAGTCTACAGAGTCGAAAGCTTTACTAAAATCTAAAAGAGTTAATACTGTTACGAGGCCATCATCTAGCGTTTTTCTTATATCTTCAGTTACTTTCAGTAAGGCTGTTTGTGTGCTTCTACTTACTCTAAAGCCGGATTGAAAGTTATTGAGCAGATCTGAATCAGTTAAGTGTTTTACAATCTCTTTTCGAACTATTTTTTCTAGAACTTTTGACACTGTTGACAATATACTAATTGGGCGATAATTGCAAGACGCCGAGGTCGGTTCAGATTTTGGCAAGGGTCGAACACGTGGAAGTTTACACGCTTGAGGAAAGGTTCCCATTGTTAATGAGAAATTAATTAAATGCGTGAGTGCCGGAAGGGCAAATGGTAAAACAAGTTTCAATTGTTTGGCTGTGATTCCATCGGAGCCATTACTATTTGAATTTAGTGAACGAACAATCTTACTAACTTCGTGATGATCTACGTTATGGAAATAAAATTTATCCCTGACCGCAGGTGATAAAGTTGCAAGAGTCTGTAATGTATTACGTTTGACACAAGGTGGTATTGGTTTTGAAACATTTACAAAGAGTCATTAACGTCATCCAAGGGCATGTCAACAGGAATTTCAAAAGAATTTTCTTTCGTGATCTCGAGGTCTATCAGTGAGTTTCAAACGTCTTTAGTGTTCGTTTTCAATTTAAAGATGTCATAATAATATCGAATTTTTGCGTTTCTAGTTTTTGTTTTACGGAATTTCATAACTTCTTGTACGCTCTTTCATTATCAGAGGTTTTATTAGCCTTGAAGCGATATTAAGCTGAGTCGCGTTCCTGCATGAACCGCTTTAATTCACCTGTAAGCCACGGGGCCGCGGGACGTGTCACTCGTCGCGTTTTCCATACTGCATGCTTATCGAAGAGATCTGATACAATTTCTTTGAAGATTTCTACTTTACTATTAAGGGATGTTTTATTATAAACCTCATGCCAGGGAGCTTCGGCACTATCGTCGCACATAGCCTCAGAATTGATATTTTTGTACTCACGGTAGCGAATCATTTTATTTTTTATATTTAGGACATTTTATGAAATACACCATACATAGCTAATCATGCTTTGATACTCCCGAAACAGATATCTGACCGTACGTTAATACTTTTGAAGTATCTGACACGATCACGTGATCTATCCATGTTTCAGCTCCTAATCATAGGTGAGTAGGGCCAAATTCTAATATATGTAAATTGTATAAGTTAATAGTGTCATTAAACTTTTCGACCGAGTTTGTGAGCGGTATCCTCAGATCGCAATTGAAATCACCCATGATTATGATATCTTGATATTTATTTACAAACTGTGAAAGGGGAACTTCTAACTCAGATAAAACGCCCGTTTACGGGGGCCAGTAAACAAGAGCAACGAGTATACGTTTCATTTCAATTTGGATTTCCGCAATCATATATTCCATGCCAGGTAAAGTGGATGAGAAATGAGCGACTACTTTTACCTTAATGACATCACGAACAAACAATGTGACCCCTTCACCCATCTTTTCTTTAGAGTTGCTTTTAATCCCCGACCTATCATTCGTAAAGAGTTTATAGTTAGATACCGATAAGAGTTCTGATTTTACTGTAGATTTGAGCAATGTTTCGCTAATTAATAACAGGTCTGGATTTTTTTCCGCTATAATATTTGAAATTTCAGAGTAATGCTGCTTAAGTGATTGTGCATTTACGAGGAAAACAGACAAACCATGAGGAAACCGAGACAAAGAGCTTTGTAAATCTTGAAGGGTTGCAGAGCTACTTCGAGCGGGTTTGGGGCTTTCCAAGGGGCCGGGGGGAGCACTAATCACTGGTATAGAATTCCTGAGACGCGTGTACTGAGGGAAAGTCTGAGTCGTCCTTTGTTGCCACATTCATGGAAATATCCGCCGTGGAAAAATTCAAGTGGTATTGAGCAGAAAGAAATCGGAACTAACTAATTTTGCTTAAGCGTTCACATTTGGGACACTAACGGCTTAGACTTAGTCTAATCAATCTAAGTTTCTTACTACTAATGAATATTGTAGCAGGATAATAGTTAACTATAATTATACAAACAATAAATTAGAAGTGTTGATAATAATAATAATAATAATAATAATAATAATAATAATAATAATAATAATTATCGCCATCACGCTCAAGTTCTCCAAAAATCATTAAGCAGTTACGACGCTGGTACTGCTCGAGCTCGTCAGCACGCTCTGCCAGTTGGAGTTTGAGATCATCGATCTCCTTGGTCTTTTGTAATAGTTTCTCTTCGTATTGAGAAACTAACACCCTCAATTTCCTATCCATTGCTTCGGAAACAGCCGGCGAAATTTTGCTCATGAAAGCATCCGAAGTCAGGATGCTTCGCGTTCAATCAGCGAAGCAGAGACAGCGTCGTTAGCTTTAGCGTTGCGTGTGGCCATGTTACAAAATAATAGAAAAACTTATTTAACACAAATTACTTTTAGGAAAAAACTAAAAATATTAACAATATTTTAAAAATATAGGTTATACTTAACTTATATCAGGCAGACTCTGGCGTTGAGTGCGATGCTATTCGCAAACGGTCCTACAGCTGAAGAAAACTGCCTGCTGCGCCGCTCACTAAAAACTACCTGCGGTGATCCTCGGAGCGCTTATGAAATATGTCTTCACAGCTCGGAGACCACGGCACTACTGAATGCACAATAAATACCTGTAATTGTTTACTTATAGTGTATTCATTGGATATAACAGCCCTGGTATGTCTTTTAGACGTCTAAAGATTGCTGCTTGTAAGAAGGGGCAAAACAGTAATACCCCGACCCAAGAGAATGGAAAAGTACTTATACGAACAAGTCTGTGTTATTCGTACCACTACTAGTTACTTTGTCGTATACTGTATTCGTAGAATAGAGAATGTGTAATGGGGAGTGCAGAAAATCAATGGGGTGAATTTAATGGAATAACACGTTTCGGAGCTCTCTGATACCGAATAATTGGTTTTTACTTTCTCGTATACACTTGTATACACTAGACGTACTCAAAGGGAATGGAATTATCTAGTACGAGTTTCATGGTCTGTGTCATTCTGTAACACCGCTAGTTTTCATCTATATTTACCGTATATATATTAAACTATTATTATTTTTATTTTTTCCGTGATACTCAAATGGAAATTTCCTTGGATGTATGAAACCTTCGTTCAAATGTGTTTATATATCGTATAATGTAACGAGCTTTTATTTTGTTCCTTTATGCTAGGATTGGTAGTCTTCAATGTGTTATCGATTTCCATACGTGGTAATATGTGTATACGGAGGGGAGATGGTGCAAAAATTGAGAAGAGTCTATCAGTACAGGCAAGGAGTGTCAGTCGCATGGGCCTGCGCCCGAACCTTTTTCCGCGAGGAGATACCTGGCTCCGCCAAGTGTGTCGATCAGACGCGTGGAAGAACAGCAGGCAGGGTGCTTCACAGCCGTCGTCGCCGCTACGACAGGAGTTTACACAAAAAATTATTAATTCCGCTTCCGCCCATAAAGAAGTCGTGCTGCTGGGTGCGAGGGCGCCTTTCACGCCTGCCGGGGAGTTACGCCCCTTCCCACGTGACGGCAGAGGCCCGGAGCGAAGTGTTTTGAAAAGTGTTGG
Source organism: Teleogryllus occipitalis (assembly GCA_011170035.1). Classification (NCBI taxonomy): domain Eukaryota; kingdom Metazoa; phylum Arthropoda; class Insecta; order Orthoptera; family Gryllidae; genus Teleogryllus; species Teleogryllus occipitalis. The sequence continues at coordinate 69,812 of BLKR01009987.1, forward strand.
GACGTTGATTAATTCGGATTCCTCAGAGTAAGCAAACCTCGCGAGTAATATCATCTGTTTAGTTTCGCTTCGAAAGCGCACTTGTAGATACAGCAGCGTTATAGGTAGTCCTGCGTGCCAGGACTTGTCAACTTCTCGACTCTTCTGCACCAGTAACATTTCTATTAACATACGTTTTACTGCAACCTCGATTGCGCCAATGAATCGCTTTTATGCAATGAATATTCTTATTCTTCTCATTGAACAGTGTATAAGAAGCGTTGATTTATTCTAAATAAAGTTTTCCGAATTATGGAATTTTTATTTATTATATATCTTTGTAAGTCATTGGCGAAAGTGGACAATTTTGAAATTGGACAATTTTTCGATGTGGTATTATTTCGAATGTAGTACATTTACTAATTAGTATACATGTGAATTTGTTTATACTTTTGAGCCAAGTGTGTTGATAAACAATGATCATTAGTATCTTGAAATCTTTCAAAAGCTCACCAGCATCCTCGCTGACGGCTGACTTGCAAAGTCAGCTTATATACGAGTCCTATCTAACAGGATTTTTTTAGGCATTAGGAGATTGTGATGGATAGCCGTTTGTACTTTTCTCCATACTTCACGGATTGAAGGGTGCAGTGAGAATCGTTCCAGGTCAGGGACAAAAGTTAAATATAGGTTAAGAAAATGAGTGATATATTCGTATATAGTTCAAGATTTTGATTCAATGTGGAGTTCATGTGCATTTTCATTTTCTAAAATTAATTAAAAACCCAGATCTTAACAAAAATACCTTGGATAATCTTTTCTATTACAATCGCTTTTTGATGTAGATATTTTAGTACAGTTTTGTATGTTTAGATGCAATGTTCCTCCTCAATAAAATAAATTCTGACGTTTGAAAAGCCGGATTAAGTAATTATATGTTCATATTTATTAATTTGGGTGGTTCTCTGATAGTTATCTTTTTCCCTGCGAATGTTTACTTCCTCGTCACGGATGTCATGCTGCAAAAAATTATTTTTTGACCGAAATTGTGATGGAAATACCTGTTTTGAGGTTTGCTGATTACAAGAAAGTGATTGTTTAACATTGGTCTGTCCGTTTATCCGTCTGTGTGCGAACAACACTAATGTCTTAACGTAAAATATGATTTTTCAAAACGTGAATATTCTACTATCAACATGACCGATATTTGGCACCGTGAAAAGTCTCAATTGCCTGACTAATAGAGGTAGGCTTATTTTTTTTGCACCTAGAGCATTTATAAATACTTTTGACAAAAAGTGAGATGCGAGTTGAAAATATTAATCCGTGGAACGACTAGAAAAAGCTATCGCCTATAGGGCTATTAGTTTTGATAAATTTCACAGCGATATCATTATAAAATTTCAATCATTTGTCGAAGCTCTCATATCCTAATCAGTTCGTCAATCTAAAAGCATACTCACAACTTCGCCGTATCAGGTACTCAGCTGTAACTAAACAGTAATTTGCTGTAAGTAACCCACGACTTTCCTTATATAGACTGTTGTGATATTTTCAGGCGTTTCTGGTACAACAAAAATATCCGTTAATTAATGCGCTATTCATATTTCTTCTTTATGATTTATTAGTTTCCTCGCGCTTTACTGCTTAGTTTATGGAGAAATTGCCTGTGAACAGTTCAAAGACGCTTCACGCGTTCCGCAGAATTGTTCGTCTCGCTGTTTGGTCTTCAAGTCAGCCCCCCAAACAAATGCTCTGAAAAGAAGTGCCCAGCTGCTCCTTACTCCCGAAGCAACCTGCCCTCGCGGGGAGCGGATGACGACGTCACATTTGAGACGCCAAGCTCTTAAGTGGGCCGCGTGGGCTCCAAGCGGGCCAAAGTGGACTGCGTCTTAACGTTCAGTAGCTGATGCAACTCCGCTCTCAAGGAGAAGTCAGTAATAAAGGGAAACAGATAAAGAGAATACGACAGCACGCCAAAAGTAGGTAGAACTGAGGACTACAATGTTCCCTAATGGAGAATGACTTGTGGTGCTACAGAATGGCACAGACATTCTCGTACTAGTTAGTTTCCTAATCTGTTCTCTTCTCTCCTCCTGGCTCATACCTATGGGTGTCAAAAATAATTTGTCGCAATTTATTAATTTTTCGGTCCTCTAGTTGCAGAATATAACTCGTAGTGCTACAACGAAATATGTTTTGCGATTAATTTATAACTTATGTAATTTTCGAAAATTTAAAGAAAATTTTGGAGCGGCTTTTGAAAAGAAAAATTTATATTCGCCTTTACTTCGAGCATTATTTCAAGCACTTTGAAACTGGGAGAGCAATACGTAATAAGAATATTCTAACTACAAATGTTTCAAACATGATGAACGCAAAATATAACTATCATTCACTGTGAAATTTTAAATACTTTACTAATCTACTTACAGCGGTTTCACTTTAGGCAATTTAAATTGTTACATGATACACAGGAGTAATGGGTACAATTTTCGCAACCACAAACAGCATACGATTAATAAAATGATTCCAGCGAATGCACATGAAAAGAATCTCTACGTAAGTAATACACTACGATGATACTTAAACCAGAACACCAATATGTATTATGACTCACACACACACACACACACACACACTTATACGTAATATTTTTTCAATATTTTACTGATAAATAGCTGTCGTGTTCATATTTGAGACTTTATCAAAACAAATAAATTGCTTAATAACAACATTCTTGTCATGGTAACGAATTTATTCCAAAACTACAGGCGAATACCTTAAGTGAATGAATGCAGAAAAATCACATTTGCGGCAATATTTTACATTTACATGAAAAGGTTGAAAAAAAAGCGTGATATTCATTAAGTAAGTAATCTTTAACGGGAAATTTCTCAACAACAACAACAAAAAACACTTAAAATTGAACAATGATTCACATGAAATTAATAACTATTATTAAATGACCATTTGTTAATGTTTTTTTAACAGCCACCTCGGCTGGCTTCTTTGAAAATGGTGACCGTGGATAGTTTACATGACGAGGTTTGAAAGAAGAGTCATTTTCATTTAGTCATTTTTGACGCGCAATTGCAAAACACTGCCATGAAATTAATAAATATTATGTGAACATATGTTGATGTTTTTTCGTTAACATCAGCCGCCTCGGCCAGCTTTTTTTAAAATGTCGACCATTAAAAGTTTACATGAAAAGGTTTGAAAGAAAGTGCCATTTCCAAAACCAAGTGATGATTCACGGGCAATTACACAAAAGCAACTAAAAACACTTGTGTGAAATTAATAATTATTATTTAGTGAACATTTGTTCTTGTTTTTCGTTAGCAACCGCCGTTTCGGCCTGCCTCTTTAAAAATGGCAAGCATTATAAGGTTTACGTGACGAGGTTTGAAAGAAAGCGCCATTTCTATTAACTAAGTGATCTTTGACGGGCAATTACACAAAAAAACATTAAAACACTTTCATGAAATTAATAAATACAATTAAGGAGACATTTGTTTATGTTGTTTTGTAAACAACAGCCGCCTCGGCCTGCCTCTTTGAAAATGACGAACATTTAAACATTATTTGACGAGCATTGAAAGAAAGTACTATTAAGTGATCATTGACGAGCAATTCTAAAAAAAACATAGAAACACCTTCATGATTTTAATATGTTATTAAATGGACAATTTTAAATATTTTCTCGTCGCACCGAACTGCCTCTCTCTGTGAACGCTAAGTCAGCATGCGGAGTCGAAGCATCAGCGCTAGTCATCATGCCAGAGGTGGTGCGTAGGGTGAGTGAAATGATTCGAACAGGAAATGACCTCTGACATATGCTTAACCGCAACTGCTAAAAATAAGATGCACGTGATATGAAGATAACAGTCTCTCAAGAAGCTAACTTAGATGGCCAGGTCTCTCTTATGATATACATCACTTTGTGGCTTTTGATCCAAAACACAAGTAACATAATAGTAAAATAATATAAAATTATTAATTATTGTCTGTCAATAAAAATAGCAAACGACTAGTAAACGTGTTTTAGTGGGAATTTACTACTATTAAATATTATTTATTCCTTTTAATACCTAATCAAAGACTTTTTTCTGTATTTTTACTTCTGGACAAATAAATGGAGCATTTACTCATTTTCAATAATATCAGATAAAGACCATTAGATTCATTCTTAAAGAACCATTTCAAAATCACTAATTAAATAGTTGTTTAACTTCGTACCCTACGCCTGCGTTTCGGTCCCGTTCAGGCCACCGTGCGCCGCCATCTGCGCCGAGGCCCCGCCGCGCAGGCGCCCAGCCGCCCAGCAAGGCAGCCATCACACCAACTACAGTAAGAATTTTTCGAATGGCCCGTAATCGGGCCTCCGACATCTCCTTTTCCCCGCCCAGGTGTGGAAAGACTATAACGAAGGGAGCTGAGGGGGTAGGTGCCACCAATTCGGCATGTTATTGCAGCGGCAAATTGTTTCTTTTTGTTTTTGGTTGTGATAGCTTCAATTAGGATAGCATGCCGCAATAACTCTATCAAAACTTGTAATAATTTTTGTAAAATCATTCATTTGCATGCTCATCATCATTTTAATTTTTGATTAAATGTGTTGTGATATTTATTCTATGAAAATGTATGTAAAATTTATTCGTTGAACATATAGCCCCGCAGCCAAAGAACCCCAGTAGATTACAGTTAGTAAGTGCGGAAAGTAAAAATCAATACTCTCGTGAATTGATATTAATCATGTACAATGTCGGAATCAAAAACTGATCGCGGCCCTCTGCGGTAAAGATCAGCTTTCACAAGGATTGGGCAGCCTTCGTCATGAATGACAATTAAACTAGGTATTTAGCAACAATTTTGCATCCCATGTCAAAATCATTATTTTGCAATGTTCAACTTGGGGGCAATTTGGGTACACTCCCGGTATGGAATAGAACACATTTCAGAATTGTTTATAAAACTGTTAGTTTTTGAAAAATTGTTAATTCGTAGTTTTCAGTCCTGGGACATCAGGAAACCTTTCCCACTTCAGAATTGCAATGATTGAAAATTGTTTATAAATTTGCAAATTTTACAAACAAATTTTTGTCTTTTCTAAACTGCGCTTCAACGATATGCAAAATACCGCAATCAGATCGGCGCTATCGCCTTTTCCTTTCGAGATGTAATTGTTCATAAGAAATTAGCACCTTATGACTACTTCTTTAGGGAGTCAAACCTTTCGCGGTTCCCACACAAATCTACTCTTGAAGCCATTATGCAATGTGTCCCTTCGTTTTCTGCTACGTGCACTTAAAATTGGTAACGAGGATGGAGCCCCAGCACTCGCAAATATTGCGTTGAAAATTTTTGTTGGTTAGATATTGCGGTTTTTCTACTTCGTAATTTCTCATTTTATTCTAAATACAGGAATGAAACTTATGTTTCTGACTTTCTGTTGTTGATATT